>PVJN01010790.1:0-56080 GCA_004026805.1 Lasiurus borealis
ACTAAGCAAACAGTGAAAAGATATACTGCAAGATCTAAAGTCAATTCTGAAAGCACAGTCCCCAAAGTGTTTTGTGTAATGAAGTGATGTTGGTGTAAATGTAAAATCTCTCAGATGATTGCTCTGAAAGAAGTCTCTCTCAGCCAGATATACAGTGCACATTTTAAAAAGAGTCAGTCAGCTACTTTCCATCGAGTTTCTCCAAGGTAAATATACTTGTTGAAGATAGAAGTTGAAGTTTATGCTTCCATGCATTTCCTGTAGCATCCAGCACACTGTTTTCCAAATTGCAGATGTTCAATAAATATGTTGATTAACTGCTGAAGTAGAGTCGAGGGGAGGGGAATTAGGAATAAAATGTTCTCGAGTTAATTGTAAATTGCTTCCCTACTTAAAAATGTATTTACATGTCATTATCTTTTAAAAAAAAACCCAATTTCTGGAAAATGCTTTAGGTGGCATTTGACATTTAATTTTATACATTTTTGTAAATTTCATGAACATTTAAATTCTTAAAAAGAGATCATTGTAAGATTTTCTATTTTTATAGTAATTTCAAAATGGAAAGAAGTGTTAGTGTAAAGGCAAGCCTGTTTCAATCACACTTTGTGAAAGTTGTTAAGGGAATAATTGAAATTAGAGCTGATAGGACCATGTTGTTATAGCAAACTGTGGCTTTCGAGCCACATGCGGCTTTTTGGCTCCTTGAGTTTTTAGCAAAGGCCAGTTTAGGGGTACCCTAATTATGTTAATAACAATGCACCTACCTATATAGTTTAAGTTTAAAAAATTTGGCTCTCAAAAGAATTTCAATCATTGAACTGTTGACTAATGAGTTTGCTGACCACTGGCCTACACACCCAGCATGGCACCTAGGAGACTGGAAATTTAATAAGTCATGGAAAAACAAACGAATCATCTAATACATTCTCCTCACTTTACAGTTGAAGAAACTGAGGCCCAGATAGCTTGCTCACAGTCACAAAGTGGTGTAGGAGTGACTAGAATAAACGTTCTTGGGCGCCGTTATGATTTAAACATGGACTTCACATTTAAATGATAACATGCGAAAGACCTTAAATTTAGACTTTAGACTTTAAAGTATGTGAATAAATAAAATTCGTTGATTAAGAACTGTTATGTTTCATGAAGGCAGTGGTAGGAATTTATTCATGTAAATCAAAGGATAGTGTTGAGGGGAAGGTAAAATAAAATGTCTTTCCAATGGCTTGTTCAAGGCCTGCCAATCTATTCATTCCCCTTTTCCCTACCATGTTTTCTTTTCTGTTACAAATGATGAGGGGCTCCCATCCACCATGAAAGACTTTCTGTTGTAACTTTTTGTCTCCCTCAAGACAGCACACATCCCCTACTTCTCTATATTTCTTACCCTTCCAAGAAATGTCTTTTCTATGGATTGATTTTTCTGCCGTTTTCCAGGATGAGAAAAAGGAGGCAAGCTCATGTACCTGCTTGAAGGGGCCCAAACTGTCAGAGATAGGGACAATTGCCTGGATGGTGACACTCAGTGATGCCCTCCACAATTTCATCGATGGCTTGGCGATTGGGGCTTCCTGCACCTTGTCCCTTCTCCAGGGACTCAGCACCTCGATAGCAATCCTGTGCGAGGAGTTTCCTCACGAGCTAGGTAAGGGCTCTGCTCACACTGTCAAAGTAGTTGCTTCTTGATTTCTCAGTGGAATGAGACATGACACACTTAAACACCCTGCCGATGGCATCAAAATAAAGAAGCCCTTTTTAGACATTATCTTTCATCTCATCCCCAAATTGAAAAAAAACTCTTGATATGTTCTTCTTCTAGGGGATTTTGTGATCCTTCTCAATGCAGGAATGAGCACTCGACAAGCCTTGTTATTCAATTTCCTTTCTGCATGTTCCTGTTATGTTGGGCTAGCTTTTGGTATCTTGGTGGGCAACAACTTTGCTCCAAATATTATATTCGCACTTGCCGGAGGCATGTTCCTGTATATTTCTCTGGCAGACATGGTAAGAAATTTTAAATTTTTATCTTATTTTAGTTTAAAATTTATGAATAAACATCTAAGTTACAATTTGACTAAGGGCGAAAGGAAATCCTTTTTGTTGTAATTTAAGATATTCCTGGTTTAGCAGATAACTCTTTGAATAGTAATTTGAAAGGGATTATCATTGATTTTTAAAAAAAATATATATTTTTATTCTTTTCAGAGAGGAAGAGAGAGTAAGAGAGAGATAGAAACCTCAATGATGAGAGAATCATTGATTGGCTGCCTCTTGCATGCCCCACATTAGGGATCTAGCCTACAATCCAGGCATGTGCCCTGACTGGGAATCGAACTGTGACCTCCTGGTTCATAGGTCAATGTATAATCATTGAGCTATGTTGGCAGGGTGATTCTTTAAATTATGATTTTATTGATAAAAGAGGAAATGAATTATTTTTGCTGAAGTAGAAATATTTTTCCTAGGTTTTTGTCTTGGAGGGGATAGACCTTGTATTCTGTTAGTATATGTCCCTTAGGATATTTTCCTTCTCTGTTGTGAGGATCTCACATTGAAAGAGGACTAACTTGTTTTGTAAATAGAATTTTGTTATTTCAAAGTTCTAAACAGTGAGAGCCTTTTGGGTGAAACTAAAACTGGTAAATTAAAATTAGACAATATGTATTTGGATCAGTCTATATTTATATCTATATTTATACCTGTGGCTGTGTCTTGTGTAAACATACATATACACACACACACACACACACACACACACACACACACACACATATATATATATATATGTGTGTGTGTGTGTGTGTGTGTGTGTGTGTGTGTGTGTTTAAGTAGATAATATAAATAGTCCTGTGCATTTTTATATGAATCATGTACAGCTTTTTAGAAAATGAAGAGGTGCTAAGTGTATGCCAAACAAGGATTATTTCCTTTGCATTTAGAACTGAATGTTTTAAATTACAGACATAATTTAATAATTTAAGTTCCTTCATCTGCATTCTTAGCTCCAAATGATCACTGCCAAGCTCTGTTGGTTGTGCTGTTCTGTCCCTTAAAAGAGCAAAGATTCTATCCTTTAGAGCCCTCACTGCATTTATATTTTTCTTCACAGAATTAGTGTTTCCCGCTCTATTTATGCTAGGTCATCACTTCTCCTTTCTCTGATATCAGAATAGACTCTATTAGAGTGTTTAGTTTGCAGAAATAATACTGATAAATCATGCTGTATATACTTACAGCAGTTTCGTTTTTTTCCAGAATGATTTCACCCATTGTATTCTTGTTCCAATTTTCTTAAATCAGGCACATGATTGAGTGTGGGGACCTCTTGGATGCTGGTACAATGCACCATTGAACACTCAGCAAGCATTTTGGAATATGTTCTTAGGAGTGGCATGGAGCCTTTTCAGTAGAAGCTACCTGCTGAGAAAGAGTAGATCTTAAGTACAGAACTTGGGGATTTAATTGCTTTCACTGTAATGAGAATGTTATAGTCTTCAGTCCTACAGCAGTGCATAATTTATTTAAAAACCTTGTAATTTTGTGAGGGGCAGAGCAAACGAAAGTACACAAATTGAAAAGAACAGTAATTAAATGTATAGTGATTACTAAAAAAATGATTTATTCAGCCACCAGGCCTGGAAATTGCTAAGCCACTGGGAATGCTGGTGTGGACAAGAGACACTGTCCCCTCACTCATGGGGCTTTCTGTTTACAAATGAGGAAAACCTAAAGTTCAACAAAGAAACAAAAACCACACACATGACTAAGTGATTACAAATAAAAAATCTGTGAAATAAAAGGTAAAGCGATATATATGAGAGATGAAAGTAAAGGAACCTAATATAAGTTAGAAGGGGTTAAGAGAAGCCTTTCTAAGAAAGTATGAAGTTGAAACCTGAAGGATTTAGCTCATTGGAAAACTGGAAGTGGAAAAGGTCAGTAAAAATTTTAGCAGGTGTGAAGATTTAAGGTAGGAAAGAGGCTCCATGTATTTGAGGCCCTGAAAAAATGCTGGGATGGAAGAGAGAAAGAGGGAGGGAGAGAGAGAGAGAGAGAGAGAGAGAGAGAGAGAGAGAGAGAGAGAGAGAGAGAGATAAATTAATTTTCACTGATTAACTGATTAATTAACTGGGGAACACTATTTTAGTACTTTTTTATTTTAATTGAGCTAGATATTCCTAAAACATCAAAATATCTGAAATAAATGGTTATTTCAGAAGTCTGTAAATGACTAGTTTATATTTTACCACAAGATGGCGACAGTTACCTAACAATATATCTCTCTTCTAGTTTCCAGAGATGAACGACATGCTGAGAGAAAAGGTAACTGGCAGAAAGACAGACTTCACCTTCTTCATGATTCAGAATGCTGGAATGTTAACTGGGTTCACAGCCATCCTGCTCATTACTTTGTATGCAGGAGAAATTGAATTGGGGTAACAGAAGATGAAAGATGGTGTTGTTAATGAAGGCATGTAATAAATAAAAAACATCTCCAGAGGGATTTTAAGCTGATCCTGATTAGTTAATTTTTTTTTCAACTGTAGATCAACTAGTTATTACTTTCGCATCTGTGAAATAGGCCATTATTTGTTATTAAAAATGTTTCAAAAGATTACAGTTCCAGTTTGAAAAATCTTGTGTGCAAGATCTTTGGTAAATAACTACTTTTTAAAGTACATACAGATTAGAAAATCATCTCAAAGAAAGAAACATGCAGTGTATAGTCACTTAGACACCAAAACTCAAAAGAGAATGCAAGCTAGATGGTAGAAGCTTTTAGACTTCTGAGTAGGATCAAGAGTTCAAGAAATTTCAGAGCGGTTTTCTTTTAAATTAATTTATTCCAGTACTTCCATGACAAGTACATAAAAATGTGGAAGGATATCAGAACATATACAACACACAGATTATTCCAAGGCCTTCATGAACCCAGGAATGAAGTATTGCTCACAGCTTCTGTTGTGACATACTTAAGTTAGGCATTCATAGGATTGTTTTGAAAGCTATCCAATATAAATTATGAAATCAATAAAGCTTCGCTAGCCTTAGTAAATTTAGGCTGTATCTGATACTTATCTCTAAGTGTAAACTCTACCAGATTTCACAAAAAGTAGAAATTGCTTTGCATCACTTAGGTTGTGGTTGCACCAAACAAAGAGTCTGCAAAGCTGGTAACTGGTGGCTCAGTTTTCAAGTATAATGTTCTGGTTTTAAGAAAAAAGTTGAATGTAATTTTAAGTAATTTTATTTTAAAGATGAACACAATTATTTAGCAAAAGATATTTTAAATAAATGCAAAACAATAGTTGGACTGCTGTACATTGAGGACTGATTATCTGGAAAACATGTTTTTTATGGGATTGAGATCATTCAGAAAAGACTTCTTTTGTGTTCAGTCTACATTTTTCCTGTATGGTATACATTGGAAAAAAATTCTGCACATCATGGTTATTTTTCTACCTTTTATAAAAGATAGAGCCTGTTTTCTCATTTAGTAGGCATAGAAAGTTGGTCTGAAATTGTCATCCTGACCCCAATTCACACTCCCAAGTCACTTAAGGAAACATAATTTAACAGTGAATAAAATGATATATAAAAGCCAATAATGACCTCAGGAATTGCATTTTTCCACATAGTATAAAATGGTGTCTCATAGCAATAATGCAAGTCTGATGGGTGTTTCACATGTGTGTGAATGTACATGTCACTTTATGACTGACAATAAAAAAAATATTGACCAAATAGTAAACATCTTTGGAACCATGTACTGTGTCTGTCATTCATTATGAATTTTAGTATGTATCTTTTTTGAGTGACTTTCATATACTGGGTATTATGGGAGAGATAGATAAGTAAGAAGTTGGTGACATGTTTCTTTCAAGGACATTCAGCAAATAAAAATGATAAAGATTAGTAACTGTTCAAACCAGTGAGCAGAGAATCTATTTTTATCATGTCATCTGTTTACAGAATTTTAAGAAATCATCTTACCTTTTTAAAGCACAGATTGCATGTCTGGGTTAAGAAGCTATTTAAACATGATGTTAAAACAACTCTCATTTGGTATAGATCATTGTGTATATGGACTGTCTGGGTGCTTCATGTACTTTCTCTGTTGACCTTCTGGCTATTTTCCTTAACTATGAGTTGAACACAGGCAATACAGAATGAAGGGACAAAGGGAAAAAGAAAATTGTTACTTATTGGAGACTGTGTGTGTTGTCTTCAATAGGTAGGAAATGGATAGCCATGATTAAATTTATATTATCCCAGATAACTATTTGACATAGTATAACCCTATCAGTCAACATATCGTATACTGAAGCATTCAGTTGAACACTCTCTAATCTTTAGACTTTAATGATGCTATGACAAACTAAAAATGATTCCAGTGCATAATATATTGGGCTATATACTTTTAGTTTTGTATTGTTAAAGTTTTAAAAATGCCCAGAAATCACTGGCATGTTTTGAATATTGTATCATATCCTGTCTTAGTCTGTTCAGGCTGCTATACAAAAATACCAGACTGAGTAGCTTATAAACAACAGATATTCATTTCTCACATCTATGAAGGGTGGAAGTTCAAGATCCAGGCACTAGCACATTTGGTGTCTGATGAGAGTCTGTTTTCTGATTCATAGATGGTGCCTTTTCAATGTATCTTCATGTGGTGGAAGGGGCAAGGGAATCTCTCTGGACCTTTTTATAAGAGCACCAATCCTACTCATGAGGGCACCACCTAATTACCTAAGCACTTCCTAAAGCCTCCACCTAATACTATCTATGGTCTTTGGGGTTAGGAGTTCAACCTATGGATTAGGGGGGAATACAAACATTTATAACAAAGAAGACCCTATATTACCTGAAGAATTGGAGATTCACATCAGGCTATTCTCATGCTCACAGGTTTGTGGATTGGAGGTCAGCTGATCTAGCCTGGGCTATTGCTGGGTGGCTCAGCTCAGCTTCAGACTGGGAATCTTCTAGGCTAAGCTGCTGTAAAAAGAGATGCAAAGTCATGTGGCAAAGGGTATAGGGGCATAATTCTAGTACAGGGGGGAAAGTGAGAACAAAAGGATTCAATCTACCTTACCTAATTTCTATAGGCTATTTAGTATTTCATTTTACCTGGTAGAAAATATGTAATATCAATAATAACTTAATTAGAAGCTTCCAGAAC
Source organism: Lasiurus borealis (assembly GCA_004026805.1). Lineage (NCBI taxonomy): Eukaryota > Metazoa > Chordata > Mammalia > Chiroptera > Vespertilionidae > Lasiurus > Lasiurus borealis. The sequence continues at coordinate 7,190 of PVJN01010790.1, forward strand.
CACTTATTTGTTCTAATGCAAATATTTATTCAGATCCCCTTTTATTAGAACATTCTTTCCTTTCCTTTACCAGCATAAGTTATGTGTGGATAGTTAACATAGGTATTTTAACAGGGCTAATTACTGATGGCCTGTGCCAGCAGAACATTCCCTGCCCATCTCTCCTCCATCCTCTGATTGGAGGTGTCTTCCTTTGGGCCTTTCTTTGATGTTTATCAGTAGGCTATCATGATTTTCAGATGCTTTGTTTGGTTAAGGTCCATTATAGTGCAAGAGATTCTTAAACCAATAATACATAAATTCCTTGACACTGATGTTGCTATAGCTACTGTCTCCCTGACATGCTGCCTTCCCCCAGCTGTGGGTGGCAACACCTGTGTTAAGATCACATTTCCCTTAGCTTCCTTCAGGGGCTGAGTATGCACAAAGCATACTCTCATGGACCTTCCTATACTGGAGGTCCCTGGCTTCTACGTGTCCCATAATCAGTGATGTTACTAGTAACATTTCAGAAAAGCTAAGGTGACACGATAAACAGAAAACTCCAAATACCTGCTCTATTCATTCTAAGACAGGCATTTCCCCCAGGTTTGAACATTTCCAAGCGACATGTTACAATAACTAGCAACCAGGTGGCATTGTTGAGGTTGTTATAGTGTGAAAATGAAAAGGATTTGTTGGAATTTGGGAAGGCCAAGAAAATGCCAGGATCACTGTGTTTGGGATTTGATGGTGTGTAATAGCAAGCACTTAAACATGTCAAGTTTACTTTCCTTCCTCAGAGGAAGTGTGGCAGAAACAGTGCAGGGCTGGAGGCACTGGAACCCGGGCTCCTTTGATCTGTCATCTAGGGCTTCTGACTTAAAGATTACTTCATGTCCTAAGATGTTTGCTGGAGGGATCCAGCTGTAGAGTCTGCATTTTATGCACTTAAGGAAGATTGTATAGAAAAAACAAAAAATTCATACCCAGTTCTTCACCCCTCTTAAAGGAGCTTTCTCAGAAATAATATACAATATTTCTAGCTCTGTTCACCAACCAGAATCAGTCACATGGTCATACCAGTTTGCAAAAGGCGGGAAAACGTTGCTTTTTTTTTTTTTTTAAATAGCACCAATAAAATCAGGGTTCTAAGAAGAAGCAAAGAATGGATATTGTGTAGACTAATGGCCATCTCAGGTATAGACAGGTTTGTGTCTGATTTACTGGGGGGATTATTGTTCTAGATGGTTCTAACATAGCCAGTTCAGGAAACTGCTGCCTCTTTTAGGAATTCTCATGCCTTCTTTCAGAGTAGTTCCATGTCACTATGACCATTTTAATTATATTGCCCACATAACCAGTCTTACATACAAGTTGTACTCATCTTTGTACTTTCTGTCTCAGCCATTTGTGAGTACTTATTGTATTTTTAGATATCCTGTGGTTTCCAAAGGACGGTCTAAATTTTAAGAAAACAATACAAAAACCCACCCAAAACCCAAACCTCCTTTTTAATAGACTCTGATCTTTCTGTTTAAATTCTTCATATGCAAAACTATAAAACTAGCAGCAAAAATTGGCAAAAAGAAAATTTAAAAATTGTTTATTTACTAGAGGCCCAGTGCATGAAATTTGTGCATTCAGGGGGTGGGAGCAGGTGGTCCCTCAGCTTGGCCTGCACCCTCTCACAGTCTGGGAGGCCTCGGGGATATCCTACTGATGGCTTAGGCCCACTCTCTAAGCTGTTAGTTGGACATCCTTAGTGCTGCTGTCAAGGCAGGAGAGGCTCCTGCCACTGCTGCTGCACTTGCTGGCTGTGAACACGGCTTCTGGCTGAGCGGTGCACCACCTGTGGGAGTGCATTGATCACCAGGGGCCATCTCCTGCATTGAGCATCTGCTCCCTGGTGGTCAGTGCATGTCATAGCAACCAGTTGTTCTACTATCAGGCCAAAACTGGCTCTCTGATATCCCACAAGGGATCCTGGGTTACGAGAAGGCTCAGGCCAGGCCAAGGGACCCCACAGATAAATGATCACAGCTAGGGAGGGACATAGGTGGTTGGCCAGCCAGGGAGGGACCATAGGAGGGATCCAGGGCTTGTTTGGCTTATCTCTCTCAGTCCTGATCAGCCAAACCCCAGCAGCAAGTTAACCTATTGGTTGGAACGTCTGTCCCCTGGTGGTCAGTGCACATCATAGCAAGTGGTTGAGGGGCCTTAGCATATCATTAGCATATTACCCTTTGATTGGTTGAACAGATGACTTGATGGCCAGACTCTTAGCATATTAGGATTTTATTATATAGGACACCCCCTCTGATATGTCACTATAACTATTTAGCATAAGCAAAGTTTGATCAGAAATGTTATTTGTTATTTGGTTTTTGCAAATAAATAAAATGGTGACTACTGGTGTCATAAAAATCTCAACATCCTTTTGTTTGGATGTACACAGCAAAATTGCCAAAGAATGATTTCAATAGGTAGGACTTGCATGTTTTAAGCATTATGGTTGAACATAATAGTTGAATTCCTACTAAGTGATTGTGCATGTTATCCCCACAACTATATGGAACAATCTGTGGTAAAACCCTAGTAAGGTCACATGTAGATAATTTATGATCATGCTTGTGGGCACCAAAGGGATATCTGATCAAGGGTTATGGGAAAGAAAAATAAAGACAAAAAATTATAAATTTTAGGGGAGTCTCTCAGGGAGAATTGAGATCAGAAATGCTTCCCTCCCTCAAAAAGCTGAGCAAGTTCATAAAACCTGCCTCATTTTGATTTTTTGGTGTGCATTAGTGGACCTGCAGAGCACTCAGTAGGGGCCTCACTAGAGTTCGGGTGGACACAGTGGAATGGTACCTGACTCTCTGCCAGAAAAGTCTAGACGGGCTGAGGGGATGCTGGCAGATGGGTCTGGAAGGCGAATGAGGGGAGTTGTTGCTGCCTGTGGCTTGACCTTCAGTCCTAGATTTTTTGGGACAAAGGCTACATGAATATTCTTTTGGCCTCGTGTGACCACTTGTGGAGTGAGAGAGCTGGCTGGAGCAATTTAAAATCACGTGTAAGAGGCATACCATCTCAAAGACAGAGAAGGCCAGCACTGAGAGGGCTTCTGGGAAACCAAGGACTGAGTGAGGCGGGATCTGTGAAGAACTAGAATATGCCACTGGGGAGGAACCCCTCTGAAGAATCCTACAGGTGTCAGTAACAGAAAGGATTAGCTCTTTAAAAATTAACTTAATTTCCAATTATAGTTGATATATAATGTTATATTAGTTTCAAATGTACAACATAGAGTGATTAGACATTTATATACCCTATGAAGAGAAAGGGTTTGCTTTCAGTACCTGTCAGTGCACATAGCATGAAGTCATATTTTGACTAAAACATCCACGTAAAAGCCTTTTTCTCTGCCTCCGTTACCAGCTCTTAACCCTGGAGGGTCCAGTGGTCACAGTTAACAAACAGAGGGAGGAAGAGGGATGAAAGAGAAAGATTCCTTCCCAGAAGTCTTACATTTGAATAAAGATTGAAGTACTGATCTATATAATGGACCGGATACTTTCAATAATTGACCTGAGGTGATGTTTTCTAGTGATTATGAGACCTTAAGTTCCCTCCACTCTGCTCCCCAGCTCAGCACCTCCCACCCCAAGCTCCCAGAGTCTGTGTCAGAACAGCCATTGTGCCAGCCCAAGCTTTATCTAGGGTGAAGGTCTACCCAGTCCCCATGCCCCAAGCAGGTGAGGAGGTAACCAAAGTTGCTTTGGGCTCACTTTGTAAGAACTGCACGTCAAGGTGCTGATTCCATGTGCACTTTAAAATCAGTACTCATGCGATCTGCGCAATGGGTTCTGTCTTTAATAACAAGCTAGGCTGGAGCTGAGAGCTCCCAATGGGCCACATACTCTGGTTGTGTGTCTGGGGCAGAGTGTGACGGAAGACATCCCCCAGAAACCACTGGCCCCAGGCAGCAGCTGTGAACAGCAGGAGAGCCCCTTCCTCCTGCAGTGTCCCCCAAAGCCCTCTACTGAGAAAGCTCAACAGCGTGCTTGCTGTACAGGAGAGATGCTTACAGGCCTCTGTTCGTTAGGTAGAGCATGTGTGGAAGGGTGAAGCTGGAGCTGAGAGGCAGTAAAGTGACAAATGGCACAGGGAGTAGGACCACCGTGATGATGGGGCTGTGATGATGGGACTTGGTGCACTTGAGATGTTGGGAACATGTGCTTTTTCGGTTGTATCAAAGGGGACCCACTCTCCACCCTTCTGTTTCCTGCTCTTTGTCCTGGAGAACTGACCTGTGTGGACATCAAAGGGTTTAGCTATTGGAGAACTTCAACAGGAGATTGGGGCTGCCTGTTGCCCACGTGAAGGCTGCTCCTCTTCAGAAGCCTCTTCCAGGCAGAGCACTTGCATTATAGCCGGTGAAGGGCTGCTTTGTTTTTCTGAATTCTAGTCTGTCGCTGGTTGGTGCTTTCGTAGATAAGGAGGCACAGGAATTACTAGAAAAATCAAGTGAAAATTAAAATAAAGATATAGATAATCCAAACCATTTTTATTTATTAGATACAACACACATACATACATATTCTGTCCAATTGCTATTGAAGCTTGTAAATGCTTCCTTTCAATTGCTGTGCGGATTCACTTAACAAACACTGGACCAGTACAGGTCTGTGGATTCCTCACCTTTGCTTTTGGCAATGTCTGTCTTTGACCCTCCGCATAGGGGTAGTGATTGTCCAGCTGCAGTTAACCCTAGGTTCACGCTGAGGTTTCCCTATGTCCCTCTTGCACATCAGTAGTTAGTCATGTGCCGCTTAACCTCCAGGATGTGTCCAGAGAAATGCAACATGAAGTGATTGTTGTTCGAACATCACAGAGTTCATTTACACAATCCTAGATGGGGAAGCCTACTGCTGTAATTGTGTGCCCTATACTTTTATAGGACTAGCAGCACAGTATGTTTGTTTACGCTAGGATCACCACAAACATATGAGTAATCCTAGTGTAAGTCAGAACAGTTAGCTTTTTTTTTTTTTCCCTTCATTTTTTTGGGGGGGATGTGAGGGTGTGGGCAGGCAATACAGGGCTTGGCTTAAGCTTTGATTGCAATGCATCCATTTTCAAGAGGCGTCCACTTTAAAGCCTGCTGTCTCAGATAAACACATTGCCAGCTACATACCAGATTAAGGGCCAGGCCCCTCCCCTCACTGAGGCTCCTTTTTTAAAGAGACTTTTGGTTGACCTTGATAATTGACCTTTTGGGCTGCTTGCATTTTACCACTCCCACACTTTCAATGCTCACTGTATGTTCTCCATTCACCAAAAAAGAGGAATTCCATGCAACCCTGGGCCCCAACCCTCAACCCCAGTAAAAGCAGAACCCTGGGCCCTATACGCCTGCTCTCTCTCTCTCTTTACCTGTGACCTTGTTGTGTGCCCCCTGGTAGGGCCCAGGGTTTGAAAGAAATAAAATCTTCTTTTTTTCCTTCAAAGTTCCTAATGGTTATTGTTAAAGGGCATTGTGTTCAATTGTAATCATGGTTCAGAAAGGCAAAAGGTCAGTGGGAAGCTCACTGAGCCCAGGTGTTAGTATCCATAGACTGATATCTTCACCAAACAGAAAGGTGGTTCACTACCACATTACCATGGCTATGACATCACTTGGAGAAAGGAATCTTTCAGCTCCATTATAACCTTAAGGGACCACTGTCATATATTCGGTCCATCATTGAGCAAAACATTGTTATGCTGCACATGACTGTAGACCCTCTGTAAATAAATAAACCCGACTCATTCTAGTTTGAGTGGGCTCTTTGTTTCCAGTTATGACTGTGGCTGATTAGCAGTAAGTGTTTATCCCGGAAGAGAAGGTGACTGTATGTGAATATTGGGGAAAGAGTTAGGCACTAATGTGGGTAAAGGCAAGTGGAATTAGTGTGATTTGAAAGCAAACTGAACGTTGCCAGGGGCTAAAGATGATTAGAAGATGTTCTTTTTTAAAAAACGTATTTCTTTATTGATTTCAGAGAGGAAGGGAGAAGGAGAGAGAGATAGAAACATCAATGATGAGAGAGAATAATTGATTGGCTGCCTCCTGCACGCCCCCCACTGGAGATCGAACCTGCAACCCAGGCATGTGCCCTTGGCCAGAATCGAATGTGAGACCCTTCAGCTTGCAGGTGTCTGACACTCTATCCACTGAGCCAAGCTGTCTAGGGCAGAAGTGTTCTTAAAATGAAAATTGGTTAGGTCAGTGATTTTCAACCTATGTGCCACAGCACATTGGTGTGTCGCAAGGATTGTTTAAACATGCAATACCTGACTATTTAGTCAGGGGCACTGACCTCTTTTCCTTCAGATTGTCAAATAAAAAATGACAAGAGCCAATAATAGCTGTAGGTGTGAGTGAATCAAAATTATACTATTATTTTTGCCAGAAAGCCAAAATATATATATATACAGTTGGTGTGCTGCAGACCTTTAGTAATTATTTTATGTGTACCATGAGATGAAATAGGTTGAAAATATCTGGGGTAGATTAATTTGTATGAGTAACAATTCAAACAGAGAAGAATATCTAGGATGCTTTGAGAGACCACCAATCAAGTGTTCTTATTATACTCTGGCAGATAAGCATCTTTGGAGCAGATAAAATATTCCAGCTATCTGTGAGGCAGCACCTCTTAAACATCACACTTTTAAAATAAAGACATGGATTTCTAGGTGGGGCAGAGTGAATATATTTCTGTAAATGCTGTGAATAAACAGCTTGTGTCTTAGGATAATTTTTCCATGTAGAGGTATCATAGTCCTTCCATTAAAATGCACTTGGACTCACTGGGAGGCATCTCTGAGTGAGGAAACCAGGGCTCCAGCGTGTAGCTGCAGACTGAGAGCCTGTTTGCAGGAGACACTTGTGGACAGACAAGGCTTTTTCCTTTGGGGTTTTTATTTTCATTGGTCTTAATGTTATTCTTGAATTAAATGAGGGATTACTATGGACTGGGAAATGCTGATTGTAGAAATCTTAGAATCCTTTGCTTTCTGTCTTTCAACACACTGTCTTCTTTTTACTTGTAAACACTAAAGCTCAGAATCTTGCGAAGCACTGTACAGAACACATGTGAAGATAATCAACTGTCATAGTAATCCCTTCATGTTTTAAGGTGAGAAAAGTTTTTGCAATAAACCTTTCTAATGCAGTAGTTAAGTATTGACATATTTATTTCAAACACAATTTCTAGCTTTGGGCAGATAGAGTAAAATCTCCATTACATTCCACTAATGGTGAACAAGTCTTTCAAAACCTGCAGATAACCTCAGTTCATTTTTAAGTCACTCTGGAACACAGAAACATTGTGTGTATGTGTGTGTGTGTGTGTGTGTGTGTGTGTGTGTGTGTGTGTGTATATATGTATATATATATATATATATATATATATATATATATATATATATATTAGATTTAGCTCTGTTAGTACATCATGAGTGATGGTTGTTTCTAACTAGTGACTTTAAGAGAGGATAACATTCAACACTACTGAAATACTTTGGAGCTAAAAAAGCCTCAATCTATAATTTAAACAACTTGGGGTTCAGCACAGATAATGGTGTTGGGATAATATTCTATGTATAGATCCCTGGTTTAAAAAATATTTTCGTTGATTTCAGAGAGGAAAGGAGAGAGAGAGAGAGAGAGATAGAAACATCAATGATGAGAGAGAATCATTGATCGGCTGGCTCCTGCACGCCCCCTACTGAGAATCAAGTCTCTAACCCAGGCATGTGCCCTGATCAGAAATTGAACCCAGGACCCTTCAGTCCATAGGCTGACAAGCCACTGAGTCAAACCTGCTAAGGCAAGACTGGTGATTTTTAATAGCAGGAGCAAGGGTACCGAAGGAAGTAACTTATATGACTTGACAAACCATACAAAGTCAGACTTTTTAGATAATTTCAAGAAAGATGTTTTATGTGGGATAGGAATCTAGGCCATACTTCATACACCATGTGTTTGCAGAAGAATTCAGTCTCTTAGCAACTATCATCTGGTTGTCAAGTTATTATTTGATTTTTATAGACACCTGGCTTTTTTAGGCACATATTAATGCTTAAGTACAATATTCAGGTTAGTGTTGGAATAATTACATTTCACTTTCCTTCAAGTGATACTTAAAAATTAACCATTAAAAATTTACCTATTTAAAATATAAGACAAACCTTTGCAGGGAATCATTTCATGGGATAAGAAAAAACAAAACAAAACTGAGCTTGTTGTCCTGTGAATGCATGAATTCATCAATTAGCTCACTAAAATACATATTTGATATCTACCAAAGCCAGGCCCAGAGGATACAAAACAAATCAGAGTCTATGTCTGCCCTCAGGAAGCTCATGGGGATCTAATCATGTAAAAAGCCATGATACCACTAACTCAAGTGTTAGAAGACAGGGCAGTCAGTCAGTCAGACAGATAGTCATATAGATAGACAGACACTCAGACCAATAGCAATTGGGCACAAGTAGGAGAATTCTCTGTAGGGTGGAGCAAGAGCCATTAAAGCAATACTTCACAGAGAAGGTATCATCTGACTATTAACATTGGTGTTAGTGAATAATGTTTAATTCCTTTCTGACCAGACCTTTTCTCCTTCCCATGGGTGCAAATAAGAACTCACTCTGACTTAACGGAGATGGAACACTTTTACAACTAATGATAACAAATGGTACTTTTGGTATCACCAGAATGTTACTTTCGGTATCATTACATTGGTATAACCCATTCTGTATTTATTTGATGAATATCCACTGATACCAAATGTATACCTTTTGGTATCATTTACGCTGTTGAGTGTTAATATATTTGAGGTGAAGTGTTCTAGATAATATGATTACTATTAGTATTACAACATTAAAGGAAATGTAATCAGTTAAATTAATATTAACTGAAAAAAGCAGGGTACTCAGAAGTATGCACTCTGTAATTTCATTTTTTTTGTGGGATTATGAATTGTTTCAAATTGGTTTTGTGTAAAATATTAACTTTTTTCCATTTTTTTCCAATAAACATTGTCTGTATCCTTGGTTTAAAATAAGAAATTGCAGTTGGTAGGATTTAAATCATTCAAAATTTTTTTTTTATTTTCTCAGTTTTCTTCAGTGAACATTTATAGTAAAAAAGCTAATAAAATGCTATTGGAATAAAGGATACAACTTAAAGGACTGAAGAATTTAGGGAAGCACAATAACTGATATGCATATCTTGATATGTTCCTTCCCCTTATTCATCAGTGTAGGTAGTAATTGCATTCTCTGAAACCTTTCACCTCCAAATCTCTAATTCCAACTTTTTCACATACATAGTCCTCTTATATGTCTGTCATTGTATTTTATAAGAAGATACTCTGGACTGTCAAATTACAGCAGGAAGATTAAGGAGAGGTGGAGTAGATAAGAGATCATCCAAAGGACTTGTATGCATGCATATAAGCATAACCAATGGACACAAGACACTGGGGGAGTAGCATATGCCTTGGGGGGGGCAATGGGAAGATATGTATACATGTAACACATTAATTAAAAAAATAAAAAAATAAAAAAGAAGATACTCTGTAATGTTACATTTCTATATATAGTTTAAGAACTTTATTTCCCCACACAATTTTTTGTCAAGTGTCCTGTTACTGTTTTAAATCTTTGAAACATGCTAAATATCTTTTCCTAATTATTTTGTTAATGGTATTGCCTCTAGATGTATGTGTGTAATTTATGCAGATGGGAAATATATTTTATTTGATTAGGAGTAGGCATTTGACACAGTTCTGACCACTAAGACAAGACGGTCTGTGTGCCAAGAAATTTCTTAGCAGGAGTGAGGAAGAGATACCCTTTACTTCCTGGAGCCATTGTATCTAGATGTGATGTCTGCAGCAGATGTTTTGCTACTCCTCTGGGTCAAATTGTATTCCATCCCAAAGAATATGTTGGAGTCCTAAGCCCTAGTACCTCAAAGTGTGACCTTATTTGGAAATAGGATCATTGCAGTTACTGATCAGTTAAAATGAGGCTATCCTGGAGCAGAGTGGGTTCATTTTCCAGTATAATTGGTTTTCTTATAAAAAGGAGAAATTTGGGCACAGATATACACACAGGAGGAATGCCATGAAAAGTTAAAGGCAGAAATTTAGGGGATGCTTCTATAAGCCAAGGGATGGCAACGATTACCAGCAAACTACCAGAAGATAGGAGAGAGGCACGGAGCAGATTCTTTTTCACCATATGCACAACTTATTATTGGACTTCTAGCCTCAAGAACTATGAGACAATACATTTTTCCATGTGTGTGTGTGTTTGAAGCTCCCAGTCCCTAGGCATTGGCACTTTGTTATGGCAGCCCAAGCAAATTAAAATAGTACATTGAAAGGAGCTAATGAGCACAAAGATAATGTGCTGAGAATGCAAAGTAGAAAGTGGAAATGAGCTCCCACTTGCTCTTCTTTGCCGTGGAGTTAACAAGACTCCTCCTTAGAGCCCCAACTCCTGGGGACTTCTTGATGCGTATAATAATCACTTTTCTTAGTTGTGCAAACCCTTTTGAATTGCTTTAGATGGCCAGAAAGTAAAGCAAACTGATCAGCCTTCCTCCCTGTTCTCTTCTGTGATCCAAATGCTGGTGTCCAACTTGGCCCACCTGGCCACCTCACCCACGCGTCTCTCAGCAGTGGCTCTATGTGTCTAAACTCAAGAGAAATTACACAGTATTGTCTTTCAGTGATGGAATTATTTCACGTAGCATAATGGCCTCCAGATTCATCCACTTTGCCACATATTTCAGGATTTCCTTCATTTTTGAACTCCGAATAATATTCTATTGTATATATGTAGCACATTTTCTTTATCCATTCAACCATCAGTGGACATTTACTTTTTTTTCATGTCTTGGCTATTGAATAGATGCTGACTATAAGTAAACGCTGCTATGAACATGAGAATGCTCATATTTTTTTAGGACCCTGATTTCAATTCTTTTGGGTAAACACCTGAAAGTGTTTACTGAAAAGAAATGCTGCTGGACCATTTAGTAGTTCTATTTAGAATTTCTTGAGGACATTCCGTACTTTTTTTCATAATGGCTGCACCATTTGCCTTCTCACCAACAGGGATGGGGATCCAAATTTCTCCACATTCTCTCCCTGAGGTCTTTTATTTCTGCATGATGCCATTCATCTAAAACGATCTTATTTAGAAGTATCTAAAGTAGTCACAATTATATCAGACAGTGAAATGGCAGTTTGCGAGGATAGGGGTTGGGGGGGTGGTAGGGGGAGGAGGAGCGGGGGAGAATGGAAATTGCTAATCCATGAGCATAAAGTTTCAATGAAGCGAGATACGTTTTAGAGATCTGCTGCACACATTGTGCACTAAAATAGTTTAGAGGGTAGATCTCAGGGTAAGTGTTCTTACCACAATAAAAACAATTTAAAAAACACACAAAAAACAGCACCCAAGAGGCAAAGAAGATAAATTATTCCCCTTCTCTTCCCAAAGATTCCCTGCTTCTGTGACAACCAGAAGGAAGGTACCAACTCATCACCAGTGCTAGGTAAGCCCAGCCAGGGCCCATTAGAGCATTTAGAGAACCACCTTTTCTGGGATAAGCCCCAATACTTTTCTGTTAGGTTTTCATTAGTCTGCATTCTTTGCTTAACTGTGCTTTATGGAGCGGCTGGCTGTTACAGAGTAGAAGGAAAAGTAGCAGTTTCAGGTCTAGGCTCTGACTCCTCACATTGGCCTTTGGGCTTGGAATCTCTAGGACCCAGAAAAGGTAGTCATTTCCATACCCCCCCACTTTGGTGGAGAGACACTGTGGGGTGGTGGGGAAGTTTGATGTGATCTCCAAGAGAAAGATGCTTACGGACAGTAGGCCTGGGAAAGCACAGAGAGTGATGTCTTAGGCTTGGAGGGGAGCAGTGCGGCTGGACACTGGCCCTGGGGCACTCCCTGCTCCTGTGCAGCCAGTAGCAAGTGCTGGCTGTCCCTGCACAGGCACAGGGTCTGCAGGACAGGACACTGCACACCCTCTGTTTTTGGCTGACAGGGTTGAGATTCCTACCACCTCCTCATCTTCTACTGGCTTCCCTGTGTCTTTAAGTTGCTGCACTAACAGTTTCACAGGGAAATGGGGTAGAGATTTGGAGGGAAAGGATGATTCTTTATCTTTTATCCTGAAACTCAGCCCCTGACTTCCAGGTGGAATCTCTAATGGGCTGTCTTTGCTTCCATTTGTATTGTGGGTCATGGCTTGAGTGATCTGAACAAACTGTGGGCCATCTATCCAGGGATGCTGGTATGGGTTCTCATTTTATGTCGTTGTTTATTGAAGGATTAGTGGTGAGTGGATATTCAAGGAAAGGTGTTTTTGAAGATGATTTTTGTTGTTGTTGATGAATAAAGAATGGGAAGTGTCTTTTTTGAATGCCCTGTTTATCAGAGCTAAAATGAATGTTTTGTGAGGTGTCCTCACAGAGATTGTGAAGATAAGAAACTTTCTTAAAAAGGGCTTAGAGGGTGCAAAGAAACTAGATCATCCTTCAACCTGGTTTTGAAATACAGAACTTGCCATTGCTATTTCAAGATCAGTATAAAAATAGGAAATATTGAGCAGGGAACATTTTATTAACTTTAACACTTGTATTTTTTTTAGTGCTGGTCTATTGTCAGTCAATCAATAGGTATTAATCATTAAATACTTCTCCTATTTTTAATTATGCTATGTTATTTTCTTCATTTACCACTTACACTGACACTTGGTAAGCATTACTTCTGTTATAAGTAATATTTCATTTGAAATATCTCCTATATATGTAATTATAAAAATAAGTTTCTGGGATAACTCTAGAAGTAATTTCTGATTAAAATTTTACTGTATAAGCTTATTTCAGGTACCTAAAATTTTATGTATGATCTCTTACCACCAAAAACATTTCTCTGCAGTTGTTTTTAGTTTATTAACTTTTCATTATTTTGTGTTATTTTTATTTTTATTTTTTATTATAGAAACAACAGTTGTGTTTGAAGAGAAAGGATTTTGGAATCAGAGACCAAACTTTAATCCTACCTCTGACATCTACTGGGCTATGTGAATTTGGGTACATCTCTCTGGACCTCAGTTCCCTTATTAATAAATCAGGGGTAATAATTTCTATCTTCCAGGCCAAAATGTGACCATGCCTAAAACATGTCTGGTAAGTAGTAGACAATTCATTTTATTTTGTAAGTCCCTTTATTCTCTGCATAGCACTTATGGAAACTAAACCCCAAAGAAACTGATTTGTCTGACATTTTAAGGAGGATGTAGAATTCAGTGTTAATATAACTTTGTAAAGGTTATTTTTACTGTGTAAAGTACAATTGGTTCTTAAACATTTTGGATTTTGGATTCTTTTAATCTCTGATTAACATAATGGTGCCTCTCTCTGTATACAGCAGTAATAATCATGTGTACACTCATTTTTGCAGTTCCTCTCCCCTCTCCGACTTCACGTTACTTTTTAATCCTCACCCAAGGATATATTTTTATTCACTTTACCAAGAGAAGAAGGGGGAAAGAGAGGGGAACAGCAATGTGAGAGAAAGATCGATTGGTTGCTTTTGTATATGGCCCAACTAGGGATTGAATCTGTAACCTAGGTGTGTGCTCTGATTCGGATTTGAACCTGCAACACTTTAGTTTACAGGATAACGCTCCTGAGCTACCCAGCCAAGGCAAGTGGACTTCTGCTTTTAATAGTCCTGCATTTGAGTCACATGGCAATGAACCTGATAGAGCAGCCTGTCTTTGCTGGTTTATGAGACTATTTTATATATAAATGTATATGGGATGAGAACACCTGAGACACACAGCACAAATTCCTCCTCTAGCAATGCACTCTGACATTTTTACCACAAAGAAAGAATAAAGGTTGATTAATTCATTCAAACCATGTTTCATGGAAAGTAGGTAATCTACAAAATGTTAACATCTTTTTCCAAGAAAAAAATGCTGTGTTCAAAAAAGGTTAGGAAATGTGGCATACTAGAGTTGGTTCATGGAGATTCACATTAGTTTAGCAAGATTCTAAGTCTTGCAGTAAAGAAGCATGTTTCATCTAGATTTTCTCTTCATATTATCAAACCACATAGCATTTTTCTTCATATTTGGACTAGAGGCTTGGTGCACGACATTTGTTCACTGGGGGGTGAGGGAGTCCTTCAGCCTGATCTGCACCCTCTCACACTCAGGGACCCCTCTAGGGATGTCCGCCTGCTGGATTAGACCTGCTCCCTGCCACTGCTGCTGCGCTTTCCAGCCATGAACCTGGCTTCTGGCTGAGTGGTGCTGCCCCTGTGGGAGCACACTGACAACCAGGGGACAGCTCCTGTGTCGAGTATCTGCCCCCCGGTGGTCAATGTGTGTCATAGCAATTGGTCATTCTGCCATTTGTTTGATTTGCATATTATATTATAGAGGACTAGTGGCCCAGTGAACAAAATTCGTATTCGTGCAAGGGGGGCGGGGGCGGGTGTCCCTCAGCCTGGCCTGCACCCTCTCCAATTTGGGACATCCCTCTTGTAATTGGGGACTGCTGCCTCCTAACTGCTCACCTGCCTGCTTGCCTGATCACCCCTAAACATTCTGCCTGCCAACCTGCTTGCCCCCAACTGCTCCCCACCAGCCTTCTCACCCTCAACTGTCCCCACCACCAGCCTAATTACCTCCAACTGCCCCTCCTGCTGGCCTGCTCATCCCCAACTGCCCCCCAATGCCTAGCCTGCTTACCCTCAACTACCCTCCCCCCACACCTCCAGAACTGGCCTGATCACCTCCAGCTGCCCTCCCTTCCTGGTCTGATTGCCCCTAACCACCTCTGCCTCTGCCCCACCACCATGGCTTTGTCTGGAAGGATTTCTGAAGGTCTCCCAGAAGGTCTCCTGGTCTAATTAGCATATTACCCTTTTATTAGTATAGATAATTCTTATCAGTATTACCTAGAGTACACTTTTGGAAATGGTGGCTATTTTTTTTTTTCAGGGGTGGGTGTGGCAGGGCTAGGGTGAGGATAGAGGGAGGTTTATTTTTAAATTTTTATTTTTTTTAATGACAGTTTGCATTCAGTATTATTTTGTGCTAGTTTCAGATATATAGCATAGTGGTTAGATAATCATATACTTTACAAAGTGTTCGCCCCAATATTTCCAGAATGAGCACCTAGCACTGTACACGGTTATTACAATATTATTGGATATATTCCCCATAAGTATTTTGTGAATAATAATTTGTATTTCTTAATTCCTTCAGGAAATGGTGACTATTCTACTCTCATTCAATTTTTGTAATTCCTGTAATAACTACCACTTAGTCTGATACCCGTCAACAATGTTGTGATTGCCCTTCTTGTGGTATTACTTTCACCTGGGCAAGATTTGAGGCCCAGGCCTTTGTCAGTCTGAAATGGTCTAATGGATTGTGATTGGTGTGGAGGTCATTTTTTCTGGTCTCTATTTTGAAAGTTTTTAAAATATATATATTTTATTGATTTTTTTTACAGAGAGGGAAGGAGAAGGATAGTTAGAAACATGGATGAGAGAGAAACATCAATCAGCTGCCTCTTGCACACCTCCTATTGGGGATGTGCCTACAACCAAGGTACATGCCCTTGAGCAGAATTGAACCTGGGACCT
The DNA here is from genome assembly GCA_004026805.1 of Lasiurus borealis. Classification (NCBI taxonomy): domain Eukaryota; kingdom Metazoa; phylum Chordata; class Mammalia; order Chiroptera; family Vespertilionidae; genus Lasiurus; species Lasiurus borealis. The sequence goes on from PVJN01010790.1 coordinate 22,907, forward strand.
TTCAGTCCACAGGCGACGCTCTATCCACTGAGCAAAACCAGTTAGGGCTGAGAGTTTTGAAGATAATGGGGGTTAAATGCACCTTTGTAGTAGTTCCCTTCTTGTTCATTCTCAGCAGTTTATAATCCTTTGAAAAGAGAACAGAACTGTTCTATTCAATATTGCAGTGGAGGTTTAGTCTAGAGCTTATCCTACTATAATCTCACCTTCCTTCAGCAGGTGGATTGGAGAGGCAGCAGGATGTCATGGGTGAGCACCCTCATGGGTATCTCTGGGACCACGAGGCCTGGGCTCTAATTCCAGGCCCAGTGTGTGCCAGCGTTGTGAGCAGGCAAACCTGCCGAACCACAGGTGTAACATGGTGGCAATAACGGTGCCTGCCTCACTAGTGCCATCGCCTTGAAGCAGTTAATACAGATAAGGACAGGCTTGGTTATCATAAGTGAGTGTTTGAAAGTCAATTGAATCTGGTTTTTGTGGCCTGATCATGGCCTGCTACACAGAAAGCACCCAAATGTTGGATATTATTGCCATTGTTACTGTTACTTTTCTGGTAATTCTGTTGATTATGTTCTCATGGTCTTGACTTATGCGATTCCGGAATGGAGATAACTCTGATATAAACTCTGTAGAAATTTTAATGCTAGTGCCCATTGTCCAGTCATAGAATTGATATTTATTTTGTTGTTGATTTTCAATAGCATATGCCCTGTAAAAAACAGACTATTTTCTTTCTTGCTTATTTGAAAGAATTTCCCTGCCAAACTGAACCCGAGGGTAGAAGAGCTGTATGTGTGGGAATGTGTCAGGACATATCTAAACAAGCTTCAGGAAGGAGAAGAAGCACTTTAGTTAAATCTTCTGGAAATGCACAGTCATCAAGAAAGTCACAGTTAATGGAAAAACAACCCAGATTTATTGCTGTGTTTCTTTCTTCCCCGTTCCTAACCATTTCTTTACAGTTTGCCACAAAATGAAGTAATAGCTTCAGTGTAAGTTAACTCTCACTGTCTAAATAAATGGCTCAGGAAAAAGAAGAGGTAGGCCTGCATTTTCTGTTCTATGCTTATTTTTTCCTTTTATATTCTCTCTTGCCTCCCTTACTGTGCAGAGTGGCTCCACCATTTTAAATGTGGAATAATTTGCATGCATTAAGATTAGTTTCCTCTCTAAAAGAGAAAAAGTTACAGATACCAATTCAGATTTATTTGTATTGGCCATTTTAATCAATGAAAGTTATAACCTTTAAGAAGAGAGCCAGTTGGATTTGAAAGCAGGCGACCTGGGGTCCCCTGGGAATAACAGTCCACTGTCAACAGTCACTGGAAGAAGGTAGAACACAAGCCTCTGGCTTGAAGGAAGCCTTGTTCCATATTAGAAGCAGTTTTTAGACACATTTTTATAGTGGAATTGTTTACGTGGAATCTTGTTTGGGATCCATATATGAAATAAGAGGCAATAAAGTGGTTGAAGTATGAAAACTTGTTGGCTTTTCTTTGTCCTCATTTCTCTCCTAAGATTATCTCTGGGAAACTTGAGAACTCCAAGTTTGAAAATCACTGATATGCACAATAAACCAATATCCCTGTTAAATTTGTCACTCTATTATGTTGGGTGAAATATTTAAAAATATATTTAAACTTTTATATTTTTAATGGACACTCTGGAAGAGGGGTTGGCAGACTTTTTCTATAAACAGCCAGATAGTGAATCTTTTAGGCAATGTGGGCCAAGGTGCAAAAGTGAGGATATTATGTAGATGCTTACATAACAGGAGAGAAAGCACATTTCTACAAAACTTATGACAAAATTCAAAATATAATAATAAAGATAGAGCATGTTTTTTGTAATATTGGTTGCCTAATGAGGATAATTGAATTAAAAAAAAAACACAACTATGTTGCTGAATTAGAGTTCAAGTCACTGTTCCCTATCGACAAAGTGATGGCAAATGTTCATCTATAAAAATAATTCTTAGCTTGTGGGATGTACCAGTATAGACAGCAGGTGAGATTTGGTGTGTGGGCCACAGAATCCTCTAGAATAAAATTCAACTGGAAGATGGCAATCAGGAAATTTCAATTAACCATTAAAGTGCTTTTATTTTGTAGTGACAGCAACAAAACACCTCTCACTGCTATTATAGTGGCAATGTTTTTTCTCTTTGAAGGTGAAATGACAAATCCCAGTGTGGTGGATAGTTTCAGAAAAAGAGAATCTCACATATTCTCAGTGGGAGCCTTATCTAGAATGGACTCTGTCAAAAATATGCCAAAAACCTAAAAAAGTGCACATGTACTTTGTTTCACCCAGTGACTTCACTGCTAGGAATTTAACCCCAGGAGGAAATATTTAGGTACAATGTAATTTATCACAGCATTGTTTATCACAGTGAAAATTTGGAATCATCTCCCAAGTGCTTAGCCATAAGGGGATCAGTGAAATAAATTATTATAGAGATAAAAAAATTATTGTATAGCCATTGCAAATTATATTGTGAACTTTCTTGACATGGAAAGATTTATTTAATAAAGCAAGCTACAGACATTATGCATACAGACATTATGATCCCGTTATTGTATAAAAGACTACATACTAAAGTGTTAGCAGTGCTTATATATGAACCAAAAGATGGATCATTCATTATTAGTAGCAGCATGACACTAAGTACAATGTCTTGAGTGCTGAGCAGCTATAGACACTCTGGGAAGTGCTTTACATACAGTGCTTTAAATCAATGCTATGAAAATAAGCATATTTATCTCCTCCATGGGGATATGGAGGCTTAGAAGTACAGTAGCTTCTCTAGTTGATGCAGCTAGAAATGGGGGTGGGGGGTGGGAGCTGAAATTTATACTCAAATTCTATGATTCTAGATTTTGTATTGCCATTCCATACTGACCCTATCGTTTTCTTCATGCTAATTTGCAACTCTAATCTTCCTCTGCTATATTAGAAGATATTTTAAGAAAGTTGAAAATAAAATTATTTGGTATAATTACATTAGAAACACTGAATTGCCATTTAGAAAGTTTAACTATTTCTTGTTCCATTACTGCTGATTCTCGAGACTCCCATCTGCCTGTCCCTTCTACTGGCCCAGGGGTCTTCCATGAAGATTTGAAAGGGCAGGAGTCATGAATCTAGTCTACTACAAAGAATGGAGGCTTGTAAGACTATTACCTAGTCAAGAAATATTTTTCTCAAAGATTAAGAAAAATCTTCCATATTTTAAGGTAAATTCCTTTGTTCTAAGAGACTATCTAACTTTAAGAGCTTTTTAGAATCAGTGCAAGTAATGTGAGTAGTTTTCAATTGGTAATCAAGAAACTTCCTCTCACTATATCCCTTTTCTGTACCAAATTCTCTCAAAAGTAAAGAGGGATAGTATTAGTCCAGGAAAGGAGAATTAACTAATTCAAGTTAAAATCTTATTGTTTACTTAATAATGTGTGTATCAGAAATAAATTATCACCTGGATCAGACTTCATGACTTTTTCCCTGTATGTTAGCATACAGATGCTGTAAAGATGATGGCTATTGAACTCTGACATGTTTCATTCACGGAACAAGATGAGGTCTCCTTTCCTGCTAAATTGTTCTTTTAGGCAATCAGAACTGCCACCAAAGGTCTGTGATCATCTTTCCCATTTGGTTTGTGTGATTAGTGGGCTACAGAGCTCAGTGAACCTGGTCAATTTTTTTCCTAACCCTTGAGTCACATCTTTTGTTTCCAATTTCTTGAAAACAGAATGACGGGCAAATTTATCTTTCTTAGGAGCTGTGAAGAACCATCGTTTTATTTACTGAATGTAGTGAAAATGGCCTTTTGTGAAATGATACCAGATAACAGATACACAGGTAGGGTCATGTATAGATGTTACAGGAGTCACCTGAAAAATCATGAAGCACTGTTAAGTTAAAAGTGATTTTAAGTATAAATCTGGTATTGAATTGGAATTTAATGATCACTGACTAAATCATTTTGGAGCAGACAAAACTCAGGTTGTGCAGTAAAGGTTAATAAATAGTTAAGCATAGTAATTGGGAATGAGGTGTGGATAAAGGAAATTAGTATATGGGGGGTCTGATATCCTTTGACTTCCAATTCAATCATCCATTCATTTAACAAGTATTTACTGAGCTCTCTAACCAATGAAGACACAGAACTTAGAGGGACAAACCCATTCTCTGTTTTCAGAAAACTGAGAATTTCCCAGATGGATGCTAACTATCTGGTAGCTCATATGACTTAGAATCTTTAATAAATCATGAGAATATATCACTCACTCTCCCACCTCACACCTACACAGACACAGAAAATGGTGACCTTGCAAATGAAAGGGAGAGGGCAGTGAAAAGAGTTTCCTAGCTGTATAGAATTCATATTTAAAAATATTCCAGTGTTCCTGGCTCAAACCAGAGAGGTAAGACCACTCTGGAAATCGTTGCCTTTTTAATAATATTTTTGAACTGGAGTTTTAGTTCTAAGAAATGGTATTAAATGATGGCAAGTGTTGTTGACAGCAGAGGGCTACCTTTTCTGCTGGTTTTGTCAGGGATCATAGTTAGTGGCTTTCTACTTCAGTTCTCTCTGTTTAAGTAGAGAATTTAAAAAATTCAGTGTATTTATTTTATTATAAAATAGCATTAAACAGAGAATACTTTTCAAAGAGAATGATTTTAAAATTAAAAATTAAGAACATTTTTTCCAATTTTTTAAAATCTTTGTTAACTTTCCCACTAATAACATTTCTTTTAAAAACCACTTTTTAAAACTTAAAATTCCTGGCCTGGAATTATAAATTTTCCCTAGTAATTTGTTCTTGATCTTTTTCTAGCTGAGTGTCAGAGTGACCCATTTTGTTTGCCTCTTAGCAGTTCTTTTAAATTATTTTTTTTTGTATTAAGAACAATTAATCTTTGATTTCAGAGACTTTGTTATCTTATTTTGTGCATGGTGTCAAAGGAAACAGAAAAAAAATATTCTGAAAAACAAGACATCTGTAGAAGTTCTAAAAAAGTATATCCTCACATAACTTTTTATTTTTAAATTTCAATAATTACAGGCTGCGGTTCCTTGTGATTAAGCACTAAGTATTACATGTTTCCCTTTTCTCCCACTGACCTCTCCCTGGCCGCTCCCAGCCCCAGCACATGCCCTCAGCCCCCTACTGTCTGTGTCCATTGAGTATGCTCATATGCATGCATACAAGTCCTTTGGTTGATCTCTTACTTCTTCCACCTCTCTATCCTTGGCCCTTCTCTCTGAGGTTTGATGGTCTGTTCCATGCTTCCATGTCTCTAGATATAGTCCTTTCCTACAGTCTATTTTCCAGAGCTCTTTGCAGACTCTTCTCAGGTTGATTGGCTTAAGATAGGCCAATCCCTGGAAATGGAGGAATGACAGATTGGCTTGTAGGCCAATCATGGTTCATCCCAGGGGTCTGGAGAGTTCTGCTTCTCCTCTGGCAATGGCTTTTTGAAAAGAATGGACACAATTTGGTTTCAATTGGCACAGAGAGAGTGAATGACTATTGGGTAAGCATGTAATGGTACTTGCCAAAGTTGTTTTTATCAGTTTAATGTTGTCGATTTTGTTTTTAAAAAAGTTTTTCCTCTTATATCTGTTAAAAATTTCTCTCCACAGTATTCTGCTTTTTCACATTATCAATTTGCTTATCAGTCATTGTTTACAGATACAAGAAAAATATTTTTAAAAAAATAAATGGCTCAAATACAATGTTTTGTTGTAATACATTTTATTAAAGTGGATGCATTTTTAGAATTACTATCTAAAATTTCAAGACCTAGAAATGAAGCAGGGGAAGAAAAGGAAAATAAAGTTATTATGTACAAACTTCTCCATTTCTTCAGACTGTCGTATCTGGAACATTGAAATCCCTATTTCTTTCAGTGTGTCTACCAAGGTAGTTAGATTATGTGAGGAGAAGAAGGATGAGAAAGCTAAGGGGATCATGTTATACCTGAATTGTATCTCCTCATCCCCAATTCATGTAACCCCTAGTACTTCAGAGTGGAACTGTATTTGGAGATAGAGCCTTTAAAGAGGTAATTAAATTAAAATGAGGCTATTAAGATGGGTTTTTATCCTACCTAACTACTGTGTTTATTAGAAGAGATTAGAACACAAATAAGGGACACCGGGAATGGCAATGCAGAGGAAAAGCCACGTGAGGGCACAGTGAGAAGGAAGCCATCAGCCATCTGCAAGCCAAGGAGAGAGGCCTCAGAAGAAAGCAAATCTGCTGACATCTTGATCCTGGACTTCAAACTCACAGAACTGTGAGAAAATAAATTTCTCTTATTTAAGCCACCCAGTCTGTAGTATTTTGTTATGGATGTCCAGCAAACTAATATAGATAGAAGTTAATTCCACCTTAAAAGTTAAAAACAATTTTTTAAATCTACAATTGACATATAATACTATATTAGCTTCAGGTGTACAGCATAGTGATTAGGCATTTATATAACTTATGAAATGATCACTCTGATGACCTAGTACCCATCTGACACCAAACAATTATTGCAATATTATTGACTGTAATTTTACCTTTTAATGAATAGCTACCAAGTGTTAGGGACTGTATTAGGATTCCTATATGAACACACACTTGAGGTTTAGAACTATCTTATTTTAACAATTAAGAAATTGAGTCTCAGAGTTTAAATAACTTAAAACTGAAAGAATTGGAATTCAACCCACTCTAAAAATATCCTATATACTATGTAGCCTGGATAAAGTAGATTTATAATACATTATAAATTTAGTACAAACTAACCTTATTGAATTCTGCCAGGCTTTGGGTGTTAAGCATGCTACATGAATTAGGATGTTTAATCCTCACCATGATATTATGACAAATATACTATTACCAGAGGCCCTGTGCATGAAAATTCATGCACTGGAAGGAGGGTCCCTCAGCCCAGCCTGTCCCCTCTCACAGTCTGGGAGCCCTCAGGGGTGGGAGGCAACTGGAAATCAGGGGAAGGTGACACCCAATCACACCTCTGCTGTTGCCACTGCCAGCAGCTCAAGCCTTGGCCAGCCCTGGTTACCTGAGCCTCAGGTTGCTGGGCAGCCACCATCTGAGGCTTTCCTGCTTCTCAGGCTGGCCCTGGGTGGCTGGGCATTTACCATCTGAGGCTTGCCTGTGCCTTGGGCTGGCCCTGGGAGGCTGGGGGGCTGAGGAGACTGGGGGACTCTGGAGGCAGACATGCAGAGCATTGGGACCCACCTGATTGGTGGGCCTGGCTGTGCTGCATGCTTGCCACCCCAGTGGGGCTGAGGGGACTGGGCACAGCCATCTTGTGGTTGAAGGCACCACCATCTTTGAGGGTCTGACAGTCAATTAGCATATTCTTACCTTATTGGCTGTGGGAGTCATCATCTTTGCAACAGTGTGAGAGTTAAGTAGCATATTCCCTCTTTATTAGATAGGATTATTCCATATTACAGATAAGGCTCACAAATTAAATCAATTTCCCAAGATTACACTGGAACTAAATGCTGGAATCAGCATGAAGTTTGGATTATCTGACTCTAAAGCATATTCTGTGATCAATCATCTAAACTACTTTCTATTCTGAATGACTCATCAAAAGAAAAGTCTTATCTATAAAGATTAGGTCAAAAGTGACACATTATGCATAGTAGAGAAGAACTGTAAATTTAATGTTAATTGGTGAATGGAATTTTGAAGAGATTTTTAAAAGGCAAATAAGAAATATTTCTTATGAAACTAGGATATACTTAAAAATGTTTATTTACTATTATAATGCATAGACCAGTCTTTTAATCAGTCAATAAAAGAACCAACAAAAAAGACACAGGCATCATAGTATGAGTGGCAAGGTGAATTCTACTTTTTCATAGGAACATGCTATAATTAGGCTCTAACAACAACTACCCATTATCAAATAACTCACACATGTTACCAAAATGTGCCACAAACAGAGGCATATTTGCTTGAATATAAACTTGTAAGGTATCTTAAAATGAAAAAAAAAAATCCAAGTACCATAAAATGGGCATCCCCTCTTTTACCTACTTTGAGGCATTCTGAAGTTTCAAAAAAGTGATAACAGGACTCTGATGTGTAACTATGAAAAAGATGAGGGAGAATCAGTCATCCCTAGTGAGAGCAGGTGGTATCAATGAAATCACAATGCAGCTGTAAGTCCCTATTGTTTTTCCTAAAAGTCAGTTATACCTCTCTCAGACTTACTTGACTCACTACCCAGAAACTAATGTATGTAGCAAGACATGAAGCAAGGTGTTAATTAGTAGCAGTGAGTGAAAGCTCATGATTTTTGAATAACTCAGAAGCAGGACTGACTGTAGAAATTCTATCATTTCTATAAAATGTACTAAAATTTTGAGCTGCAAAATCCCTACTTTTTGTTGTTAAATTGAACATTACCTCTTTTGAAATTAGTAAATTATATTCATACGCTATAAAGTATTGAGAAATTTTATTATCTTTTGGTATAAATAATCTAAGGTTTCAAAAGCTCAGATTGAGAATGATTTCCTTTGAGTTGCATTTAGCATAATATTAGTAGTAATAACTTTAGAAATTATGTCAGACTGAATCATGGCATAGAAAGTTTTGAGCCATAGTGTAAAAGATGGGGATTGGGACAAGTAGGATATTTAAAAAAATATACTTCACTTTCTTATAAATTGAAAGACCAAATGATTCAACAACTAACCTTCCAAAATTTATCTCTAGTAGGCAGGGGTAATAACCATGACCCAGCACTTCTAAGGAAGAATGAGAAATACTCAAATTTAATATTTGACATGATCCAATATGTATATATTTAATCTTTATTGTTGAAAGTATTACATAAATCCCCCTCTTTCCCCATTAACCTCTTCCAACCCACTCCCATCCTTCTCCCTCCCCTTCCCCCAAGGCCCTCACCACCTTGTTTGTCTGTGTTCATGAGTTATACATCTATTCATACAAGTTCATTGGTTGATCAAAAGGAGATATTTTTTAAACTTTATGGAAAACTTGTTATGATTGTTAATTCAAATTTTTCTACTTGATGCTAGACATTTATATTACAACGACTGACTAGACTCATTTACATTCATCAAGATGATCCTTTATACTGCTGAGTCATACCACATTTCCCAAGTCATTTATTCCCAGTTTCCTGAAGCCTAGCATAGTTCTCATCCTTACCTTTCTCCTCAAACCTCCAAAACTTTTCATCTCCCCTTCTTAGAGATGAACTTGTTTCCTGTTTCACTGAGGAAAAAAGCAAATAGCAGAGGCCTTCCATTAGTTGGCACAAACACTTCCACATGGCCATATATATCTGCTTTCTCTGTTGATATTATACTAGTGGATGAACAACTTGTTACTAAAGAAAAACAAAACAAAACAATTCCATTTGCCTACTAGATTTTACCCTTTCTCATCTATTCAAGGACATTGCTCAGCAATTCTTCCCTTCTGCCCTTTGTAATTAAATTGGCTTTTTCTACTTGAATATTCTTTTAGATTAGAAATATTCTTTAAATATTTATGTGGATTTTTAAAAAGAAAGAATGGGGAAAAAAAAAAGAAAAAGTCGGTTCTTTTGACCTCACATTTCTCACCTCCTCTGTAGAACTAAGGTCTTGAAATAAAATTTTTATACTGGTTCTCTCCATTTCTCTTGAATTTAATAAAATCAGGAGTTGCACCACAGAATTACTAGTACATTTAACCCACTAGTGAAGATCATAATTCATCTCTGAGTTGGTAAATCTAATGTAAAGATTGATAAGTTTCTGTTACTGACCTCCAAGCATTAGACATCTTTGATCATGCCTGCCTCTTTAAAATGTATTCATCTGTTGGCTTCAAGGATCCTTCACTTTCATGTCCTTTTCTACTAATTCACTAGTCATTCTTTCTCAGTTCTTTTGATGGTTTCTACTCATCTCTCTGATCTTTAAATGTTGAAGTGACTCGGTATTTTGACATTGAACTTGTTTTTTCTATTTACGCTCACTTCCTTAAAAATATCACTCAGGCTGGTTATTTACACATTGATACCTCCAATCCAAATGATCTCTTCTAAACTTCAGACTTTTTAATCCAAGTGTCTACTTGCCTGGATGTCTAATAGATGACTTAATATTAACATGTCCCCAAAACTCCTTCTCCCAATCTTGCACATCTAGTGAAGAGAGCTCCGTTTTTTTTCAATTCCTCAGATAAAATATATATATTTACATTACAATGGCTAACTAGTCTCACTTTACATTCATCAAGATGATCCTTTATACTGCTGAGTCATACCATATCTTCTCTTTTTTGAATTACATCTGATTCTTCTATAAATGCTTTTGGTTCTGTTTGCCTTCAACTTTTTTTTTTCCAGAAGCTTATCAATCTTTACTATCATCACAACTTCCAGTCTAATATTATTCAACATTTTTTTACCCCTGAAGTGCTGGAATACCTTCTTCTTGTCTCTCTTTTTCTGTCCTTGTCCCTCCTACAGTCTATTCTCTATTCAGATGCCAGGATGATCTATTTAAACATGTCAATTGATATAATTTATCAGTTCAAAACATTCCTATGGCTTCTTTAAGGAGCATTTGGAATAGAAGTCAAGGCCTCCTGTGCTGAAAATATTATGTCTCACTTCAACTTTCCCCTAATCACAACCTTCCAGCTACACTATGGAATGTTCTTCTGATAGGCCAAGTATGCTTCTGTCTCAGGGCTTTTGCACTTGTTGTTTTCTCTGCTTTGAACATTCTTTCCCCCACTATTTGTAAGACTTATTCCCTCATCATGTTTGGATTTTTACTCAAATGTCATCTTCATTCTTAAGACCTTTTTGTATCAGTTATTAAAAACTACAAACACCTCACTCCTTGCTTTATATTTTTTCTGTAGCACTTTTTAGGGGTTTTTGACTTCATAACTTCAGCATATAGAACATTGCCTTACAGTGAATAAGCCCTTAATAAACATTTGAATATGTGAATATCTGAATAAAATCAGATAGGCATCTCAATGCAACTTGTACAACTTTTAGGAGGTATGAAATACAATAGTAATTTATTATGTTAGGTTTCTGTCTTTTAACATAAAATTGCTCTCTTAGAAAAAGTAAAGGGTACATTTATGCTAATTAGATGGACATTATTATAACTAGAGAGACAATATAGGGAATTATGTGAAATTAGTCAAGCCTAGATTTCACTTTTTATTATTAGTTTACAGCTATTTTTCAGAAAATAAATTGTTCCTTTTTACATAAGTGGTTTTGAATGTTTCCCCACGTTTTTTTTTTGATTCAAAAATGGATTATCTCTGTAGGTTATCTGTAGAAAATCGAGATCAGTCATATTTATATAAAATGATCTTTTGAATGTCAACACAAACAGAGAAGAAAGTTAACTAAAGTTAGACTTTTTAGTAACTCAGAGGCTCTAAATGAGTGGTTTCAAGTAGTAGGGTGCAGAAGAACCCTCTGAAACTGCTTGTTCACTGCACCTCCAGGCTGCTCTGTGGGATGTCCCATGGTCCACCTGGGAGTCTGTGCTATAGAAGCTCCCTGGACCTGGCTTTGAGATATGTTGCTCTGATCATTCAAAATATGTTCAGTATTTTTCCTAGAAATCAAGCAAAAGAAGCTTACGGTAAAAAAGAAAAGTATCAGACATTTCATTCCTGTGGAGACCAATTATCTGGCTCCCCATTGTGGTCTGGCTGCAAATTGTCTCCTCTTCCCAGGGTGCCATCTTGCATGTATGCTGTGGCTTACAGCTGGGGAGAAGGGTTGTGGGGGGAACCAGTAATGTCAATTAAATTCTGATTGATCAATATTAACTTATCCTTCCTGAAAAAATAATTCTAAGAAAATGTCACATAACTGTAGGTGGTTATAATCTCCCCATGGCCATGTTTGTAGACTTACCACCAGCCCCTCCCCAAATGGATATTTTTGTTGGTTTGTTTTAGGATCTTTGTCTTCTTGCTCCTTGCTTGATCTTAAGGGGATCAAATGATTAAAGAGGTCAGAATTCGACACATGGTTGCCATGGAGACCAGAACCTACTCAGCTCCTGGGCAGGTTTTCTCCCCCTGCTCTAACCAACTGCTATTCCACCAGAGTAGAGGATTTCTACCAAGTGGAAATAGGAGCTTTTGAAACCTTTCCCTTTAGCTCTAGCTTCTGTGAGGGAGGAATGCTATGAAATACTTTTCATTATTTTGAGACAAAGTGCCAAGAAAATGTTGGGTTTGGGGTGGTGAAATTTCCTGTCACCATGATGTTTGGTTTCTGGAATAGGAGTTATTTTGTTTAAAGCTTTTGATTAGCATATTATAAACATGAGTGGGAAGACCTGGAGTGCTTTTAATGCACTTGCCTCCTGCTAGGAGAGAAGGAAATTGATAGGTTGGTAATTGCAAATTATTTGATAAAATCCTAGCCATTCCTTTGAGTACTTACTATATCCAGGCACCCTGCTAAAGTACTTTACATGCATTTTTTCATTTAACCCCACATCAAACTATGAGGTAGATTCTAGCATGCCCATTTTACCAGTGAGCAAGCAGAAACACATCGAGTTTAAGTGACTTGTGCATCCAGACTTCTAGTGACAAAACTAGGAGTAGAGCTGGCCATTCATAGCCCGCAGTTGGACTATGATCACCCTCCCGAGAAGCTACTGCTGACTCCACTGTGGGCATTGCGACAGTGCTATTCTATAACCACAATGAAGGTGACGTCCATGCCAAATGTGAAATGTGCAAATCATAGGCTGAATTAATAGTTACTCCAGCAAGTTATAAAATATCTTAGAATTTGGGGGCAGGTGACATCCCTGTGCCGATAACACAGGGTCAAGCTCCAATTTCAGGAGCACCTATAGTAGGCAGTTCTCTGATAGTTCAACCAGAGACAACCCCACCAGGAGCCTGTAGGGGTCTTTCTGTACTTTACTTCAGGTATTTTCTGCTGCCCTGGGTGCTCCTTATTCCACGCATAAAAGCAGCCAGGAAGTGAGGGGGAGTTAACATGCATAGGGAAACTCTCAGCCAATGGGGTGGGAGTAGGAGGCTTGTGCATACATTTTCAAACTCCCCTTGTCAGCTGGATGGTTCTAGAAGGCATTCTTTATTCTTCTCAGAGGTCCTGGTAGAATTAAGAATCTATCCTAGAAGAATCCATCTATGACCCAATAGAAAGACAACTTATAGTGGTTTTTCCTCTCTCCTCTCTTCTTCTCCCCACTTACATGTTCCTGCTTCCTGGGATCAGTTCCTAAGTAAACTGTCTGCACCCAAGGTTCTGATTTCTGGGGAAATCCAAACTAAGAGCCAGATTCATCAATCAACATTCAAAATTGTGATATTTATACTGCACTGAAATAATAATAACCAAGGTGTGATCAAGACACACTTGCCCTGTGTGTTTGGATCCTGGCTCTCTCACTCATACGGTATACTTATATACAACACTTATTACAACTCTGCCAGCTAATCAAACCATCTGAGCCTCAATAACTTCAAAGACAAAAAACAAAAAAATAAAACAAACAAACAAACAAAGAAACAAAAGGGAAAAGTACTTCTGCCTTCAGGACTGTTGTGAATTTTCTCAAAACACTGACATATCAGTCTTGATGTGACTGTGATCTCTGCCCCCTCCCACCATAGCCAGAGGAGTGTGAGATAGTCATAAAAATGTATATGTGTCAAATGAGAACTCAGAATCTGCATTTTTTCTCCTGCAAGAATAAGGTAAACTACATGTTGGTTAAAGATCTCTGTTCATAAAATATAGCAGAGGATTTATGGGGCAATGTTTTCTCAATATTCTTGCAAGGAATTTTATAAATGGTGTTTGCTTTTCTCCATACACTTTAGAGGAAATAATTATGAGTCTATTGTAACATATAAAGAACTATGAGGACTCAAAAAAATGTCAAAAGCTCCTATTTAAATTATACCTCCATTTATTAAAATGCTTCTACATTATTAAACTTCCTGTCTCTTGCTGTTAAAGAGATGTTACAGTGAATGGGAACAGAAAGTGGGTGAGTGTGGAATGGATCTAGAGTTTCCATGGAAACAGGAGGTACAACCAATCAGTGGGGAGATAGATGTGCATCCAAGAAGTCTTCAAATTGCCCCCAAAGGCTATCTGGCTGAATAAGTGAACTGCATAACCACAGCTGGTGCTCTGTGCCCACTGTGTAACCCAACATCTAGGTAAGGGTAAAAGAAAGCTTACTTTGTACACAAAGATATACAACACTGAAGATAATAGAAATCATTTATACTGCAGCTCCCTCATCTGCTGTTATGAATAGCAGGAAAGACAGTGGAAGTGGCAGTAATAATGACTTAACATGTGTATAGCTCTTCCCACATTTCTAAGGGACTTTATGTTCATTCATTCACTTGATCCTGTAAGACAGACAGCCTTGGTCTTACTATCCTATTATCACAGAGAAGAACACTAAAGAGCAGGCATCTTTGTTCAGGGTCATACAAATAACAATTAAAATGGGACTTCTTGTCTTTGCAACTTTTTCCTTTCTGCTAAGGCAGTGGCCGGCAAACTCATTAGTCAACAGAGCAGAAGTTTGCCAACTGTGCTAAGGCATGGCCTCGAGACATGCTGGAGGAGAATAAATGACTTGGGTGTCAATTTCTCTGGAAAGCTTGATGGTATCATTGAGAGCTCAGGCTGAAGTGCTTGCCCTGTCCTCCTTATTGGACCTTACCTAAACTTCAAATTCTTTTTCTTCCATGTAACATTTCTGAAGTTACCACATACCTACATATATCTATCTTTTTTGGATCCCCACACAATTTATTCTCAGAATGGTGCTTAACCATTTTTTGTACTATTTTATACATGAGAATCTTGCTTCATTAACTAGTTTATACCTTCAGTTAAGGCAAAAGTTGTAAAATTATGTTGTAAGCCCTTTGTGTCTCCCCAATTAATGAAAGTGTTGAACACAAGTGATTAGATGTATGATGACTTGCAACACCCACTACCCTACAGTTGTGATTGTTAAACTGTTGTTGTTTGCTTCATTTTGGTGTGTTCAGAATGTGTAGGAGCAAGTAAACATATTGTTAGTGGTACCAGAAGCCCTTTGGTTTGCTGTGGTCTTGCTGAGTTCTATGCTCAGTAAATTCAGAAACCAGTTTGACTGCTGGAAGGCTCTGCCTCCTTTAAGGAGTTAGCTTTCAAGGTCATTTTGAGGGTGTCTTTGCTTCATTGAGCCAGAAGTGGAGAGCAGAGAAAGACCTGGCTGGTTTTGCTTGGCCAGGCTGGAATCACATGCATTCACATTCAGTGGTTTCACCGAGGGACCATTTCTACGTAGAAGAGGAGACCGTGGGTTTTGGTCTGTAACAACCTATGACACCTCTTCCCTCCATCACCTCAATCACCTACCCTGCATAAGGAATACGCAGACTCAGAGTGTTAGCTGGAGATTACTAGAAGAGAAAAGAAAAGCGAACTTATGAATTTTTCCTTTATTCCCCAAAGTTTATCTTTGGAGGCAGCAGTCACTGATGGTAGTCTCTTAACCCCTCTCAACTCAGATGGAAGAGATTACAAAATGTCCTTGGAGAACAAATGAATTATAACAGAAGCTCGGCCTGAAGGCAAACAAAAGAGAACAGGGGTACTGGCTGGCCAAGGAGCTTTATAATAGTCATGGTTTTCAGACTGGATGTCTAGGACAGTGGTCGGCAAACTCATTAGTCAACAGAGCCAAATATCAACAGTACAACAACTGAAATTTCTTTTGAGAGCCAAACTTTTTAAGGTAGGTACATTGTTATTAACTTAATTAAGGTACTCCTAAGCTGGCCTTTGCTAAAAACGTCCTCAATCTGATTGAGGTACGTTCGCTGAGGTCTACCCCTTCCAATTCTCCCATCCACACTCGTCTTGTATACTTGTTTTGTCTGTTTCCTTTCATTCATCCTCTCTATATGTCCAAACCATCTCAACATACCTTTCTCAATCCTGCACACTGCATCATCTTTCACTCCACAACATTTCTTAAAATTAACTTAATGAAATTTACTTAAAGTTTTAAATCTTAGTTAAACTATAGGTATGTTGAATGAAACTTGATATCATACTTAATAACCATTGATTTATTGATAAAATTAAATTCCTTACAATTTAGCTTACAATATCCATAAAATTAAATCATGACAATAACTGACAAACACTAATGTGAACAATGGCCTTGCATCTCCTTGGAGAGTTTGGGTAAGTCAGGTTTGTATGTTGTTGTTTTTAATTTTAGGTGCGATTCCAGGTTCTCATCAATGAGATGACTTCTCAATTTACTCTTGATAAGGTTCATGCTTGAAAATGATTGTTCACATAAATATGTAGATCCGAATAAGGAAAGAACAACAAAGGTTAGTTTTTTCAGTTGATTATATGAGTCAGGAATACTAGTCCAGGTGTTAAAAATCAACATACAGTACCTTCCTTCTCTGGGTCTTTCAAAGTAGACCACTTGTGCTGTGAACTAAGCTTACATTTGTTTTTCTCTGATATTTCTATAACAGCCCAAAGATGTTCACATTTTGAGCTCCACAATCTTTGTTTTTTAAATTCAGCAATTGCATTTCAAAGTTGCCAATGTTACAATAACATTAAGAGGTGTTTTTTTTTTTTTTTAACAAAGGCTAACATCGCTTTGCTGTTTCTGAATTCCTGAACTGTTTCTGAATTCTTGAAACCTATTGAGAAAAGCTTCCCTCATATTTAAGAGAGCTGTTTTGAAATAGCAAATGTCAATATCAGAATTATTTTTTTTGGTGATGTTTCAACAGGCTTGGAAAGTGAATCAAAGTTTCTCTTTCAAAATCTTGAGCAAAAAGAGATAATTTGTTTTCGAATGAAATAACTTCTAACATGGGAAAAAAAATGTGTTTCCTTTCCTCTGTAGTTTACAATTAAGCTGATTTAGTTGAGGCATAACATCTACCATGAAATAAAAGTTTTGGATCCACTGATCATTCGTTAGTTCTGGATAGTGAACACCCTTCTCAAGGAGAAATGTTTTAATTTCTGTGAACAAGGAAACAAAATGTTTCAAAACGTTTCCTCTTGATAACCAGCGTACCTTGTTATGCAGCAGAAGATCTGCATACTCACTCTCTATTTCAACTAAAAATTCTTTAAATTGGTGATGATTTAGCTATTATGGAGTTGATAATGTTAATCACCAATTCCATAACTTTGCCAATTTCTTCTGGAAATGTTTGCACACAAAGTGCTTCTTGATGAATGATCCAATGGTAAGTATCTCGTGATTAATTTTTTCTTTCAAAATAGCAACAAATTTTTTCTTTCAAAATAGCAACAAACCCGTTTTTTTACGCCAGTCATATTTTTTGCCCCGTCTGTTGAAATTGAGACAATTTTATTAAGTGGAATATAATGTTTTTCAATGAACTCAGTTACAGCATTTGCTATATCCTCTCCACGTGTTTGACCTTTGAGTGACAATAATCCTAAAAGTTCTTCTTTAGGACCTGTTGATGAAATAAATTGTACAAAAAGTGAAACTTGCACTGTATTATTTATGTCACAAGACTTGTCAACTGCTATTGATAAAGCTGAAACCAATGTAAGATCTTCGACTTGCTGGTCAGTTATATTAAAAGACATTTTGACTGTTCTATCTTTCACTTTTAGCAGACAATGGTAACTTTAATTTTTTTTTAGAATATCTACTTTGTTCTTAAAATCCCAAAATAGTTCTTCAGATGCATTTATAAAACATTTTTTATACTTTTTATTTTTTGTTTGTTTATTTATTATTTATTTATTTTTATCAATGTATTACATGTATACATATTTTCCCATCCCCCCCCAGGCATACCCTAATCTCCCAGTGTCTATGTTCATTGGTTATGCTTATATGCATATGTACGTGTGCATCCGCACGTGGTATTTTGTGGAAGAGCCACACTCAAGAGGCCAAAGAGCCGCATGTGGCTCGCAAGCCACAGTTTGCCGACCACTGGCGTAGGACACCTCATCTCAAATTTGGGTGTTATTCCCCTGTCAAAATCTCACACACCAAACTATCTTTTTTGTGGGGAAGGCAGTAAGGGAGAAGGCCTAGGAGTTTGTGATTGAGGTGGGAGGACCGGGGCTATGGCGGGGCTCTGGGAAAGGAGACAAGCACAGGGCCTGGCTTTGAGTGGGGGTTTGACCCATCACCTGCAGATTTCTGTGGAGTCCCTGAGGCCAGGCTGCCCCACCACTTCCTTGAGCCTCTTCATGAGGCTGAAGGCACCACTGTCAGGAAAAATTGGCGTATAACAAGAAATCAAAAAGAAATTTTATATTAGGTCCTAAATACTTAGGACAGATTCTTTGTCCACTGTGTAGGGTCTGGTTTTAATTTTTACTTCTGTTGCACAAATGAACTTCTTATAAAAGCAGCTCTTGATTGGTTTCCCTTTTTCATGACCCATCTCCCGGGAATGACCTTTACTACTTTCTGCCGAATGTCGTATGTATAATTTTCTTATGTTAGGAAACTATAAGGTAAAAGGTAAATGGCAAATATTATCAGTATAAAAACATAAACACAGGTAACTAAGTTAAAATTGCTCTTGGAGAACTGTAGCAAAGTTTTAATCATTTAGTAGGGATGAAATTATTGCACGTATTATTTCTTTTATATTAACAACAAGGCTTTGAAGCAGATATTTTCCCTTTTTTTAATAGAGAGAAAATTAGGACAGAAGTGCTAACTAGTCATCTTTCTAAGGTTAGATAGCTGGTGCTATGGGAAGGATTTGAACTCAATTTTAACTCTAAACCCTCAGGATATAGTCATTAGACAAGATTACTTCATCCTTGGGATTCATACTTTAAATATTTACTATTTTTCTGACCCACTACTTGAAAGTATAAATTAGGAAGTGGGATTATTTAATCAAAGTGATAGAAAATGATTATTCTCTAAGTAATTTCTTAAGTTCATATTTGTGTATAGCATTGGGCTAGTTGAGAGAAAAATAATCCTCCTGTATCAGCTTATGTTTGGAAGCACCATTGTGTCGTAAGTTTACTACTTTTTGTAACCTCTGTGTGTCAGACCTGTGTTTTATTTGGATGTTAGGATTCACACAATAGACTGATAAATTCTTATCCTTAAAGGTTCATTTTCAATTTCAGTTCAATTCTGAGAATCTTTTATAAATCTCAAAAGAAAATTTTTTTCTTTCTTATACTCATAATATTTTGTTAATATTTTGCATATTCAATGAAGTTTTTATACCTGACTTATTTTTCTCACACAAGGATTTCTGGAAGTAATGTCAGACATCACACATATTTTTACTTTTTCACTTCTAGTGATGCCTGGAGTCTTATACATAAGTGTACTACAGATATTTGTTGAACTGAGTTTAAATACTTCCATTAACTTGAATATGACTTTTTTTTTTTTTGGTTTTGACTTCTAACGGAGAAAAACTATTAATGAACTATTAATGATTAAGCCAAAACAATAGGCTTAAACCATCCCAGACAAACCAGAATACACAATCCTTACAAACGAATCATGTTGTTTCTCTTTATAATGTCATTCTATGCCTGGGTCACAAACCCTCTACTTTTTCCCCAGTTTTGTCACTAAGAGAGAGCTAAGTAGACCATGTAATACTTAATATTGCTTGCTACATTTTCTTGTGGCTTTTCTCATCATAATGCCATTGTAAGAAGTTTGAATTTCCAGTTGTTAAACAAGCAGAAGTGGAGGCTGTAGAATGCAGTCCTGACTGAGTCGATCAACTGCACTTTGTCAGACTCCTCCTGTGTTCTTGTCTTTTCTCATTTCCAGTGTTAAATGCACATAGACATACAAACCTTTGCACAGTTCTACAGGTTCTCTCTTCATTGTGATTCCCTCCCAGTCCAAATTATGGCTGGCCACCGTGACTCCCCTGACTTTGCTAACTTACCTTATTCTGTTCCTTCTAGGTAAAGTTAATACCTTCTCTCTTCCCGTATAATGAGGTTTCCTTTTCTGATTAATTTATTATTATTTATTTATTTAATATATTTTATTGATTTTTTACAGAAAGGAAGGGAGAGGGATAGAGAGTCAGAAACATCAATGGGAGAGAAACATCCATCAGCTGCCTCCTGCACACATCCTACTGGTACATGCCCATAACCAAGGTACATGCCCTTGACTGCAATCAAACCTGGAACCTTTCAGTCTACAGGCCAATGCTCTATCCACTGAGCCAACCAGTTAGGGCTCCGATTAATTTATTACTCTATCTTATTAAAAAAAATATTGGGTATTGGTTTTTTGCTTTGTTTGTAAGTTTTCTGTTTCATGTATTAAAAATGAAAATTCATCTGATTTTTTTATAGTCTGCTCACTCTTATGTGTATAAAATATTTTAACAATTGAATAAAACTTGTACTCAGACAAATATAATAAGTACTAATAAAAAACCTCTATTTTATAATATTTTAGAAAAACTCCATATTTTTTAAAGAAAAATAGAGTTTTTTTAAATATACATTTATAAAATTATATATATGTTACTAAGTATCTAGGACCTAATATAAAATTTCTTTTTGCCTTATGTTGGGATACTTTTAAATAAAACATGAATAATTCTAAAATCACATGTATATAGTAAAACCAAAGTGAAAGATCTAAGGAAACCAAAATCAACTAGATTATGCAATATTTATGTGTTTTTTCTTGTTTGCTTTCCTTTTATGCTTACTACTGACTATAGTTTATTTCATCTTACTATTTTCAAATCATGAAGCTAATACATGAAGACAATGAGGTACTCGAAGTCTGTTGAGGATTTCTGGGAAAGTCTTTATTTGCCTAATAAAGGTATGGCTTCTTCTCTTCTTTCTTCTCCTTGCTCTCTTTTCTTCTTGCATCTGCTGCAATTTGGCTAGAAGGTAAGACCATGGAAAAGATAAACACTTGAAACTGCCAGATTCCATTTACCACCAAAACTCTTATTTGTGAAAAGTGAATAGCTTAATTTGTTTAAGCCACTACTTAATCAGATTTTCTGTTACTTGTGGGTAAAAGTAGTTCCCAACTGATGCAGATAGGAAGTTGGATATATGAAGCAGAAAACAATCATTTAAACAATTCAATGAGAAATACTTAGTATGAAAAATGAGGTAAGTTAAATCAAGAACTCAATAGAAAGACTAAGTAGCTAAATGGATACAATAGAAGCTAAATTATAAAGGTAAAAGATGAAGTCCAGATCCTTTCTAAGAAGGCATTGGAAAGAGATTAAGAGGAGGATTATATAATACAGACCGTGAATTATAAAAAATAGCATTAATACTAATAATAAGAGCCCAGGGTTGTAATGACCAATCACAACGGAAGGCTGACCAACCGAAAGTCAGGGCTGGGCTCCCTCGTGCCCTTTACAGCTACTGTCACAGGCTGAGGTATAAAACACATTGTGCAAATGATCAGAAGTACAGGTACCACCTCCATGCCACCCCACCTCACCCCCACTTTTATTAGTCCCACCAGGCCTGTGGCACCTTCCCCAATTCTCTCTAGGTCTCCGCTGAGGCTGCAGATCAGCCCTGACTTCCTGATCAGGTCCCATTGATAGGCCCCGAGATGCTGACTGACACAGAAACTGACCAATCAGAACCAAATTGGCCTGCAGGGGAGGGAAGTTAGGGGTGATCAGACAAGTAGAGGCAGTTAGAGGTAATCAGGCCAGCAGGAGAGAGCATTTAGAGGCAAGATCAGGCAGGCAGGCTGAGGCAGTTAGGGGTGATCAGGCAAACAGGCAGAGGGGTTAGGGCAATCAGGTGAGTGGTTAGGAGCCAGCGGTCCCTGATTGTGAGAGGGGTGTCCAATGGTTGGACATCCCTCAAGGGGTTCCTGATTGGAGTGGGTGCAGGCTGGGCTGAGGGAACTCCCCCATGCACAAATTTTGTGTACTGGCCTCTGGTATCTAAATAAGAGATATTTTAGATGGAATGATAAACATAGAGAGAGGGAAATAACTGAAAAAGTAATGAGTAAATATCCCTCAAACTAAGGAAAGATATTTATGCAATATATAACAAAACAGATAAATGATAACTTATACTTAGGTATGGTGAAATGTATGAAGATCTAAGTCTAGGAGAAAAATTCCAATAGCTTCCAGAAATTAAAAGCAAATCTTAATCAAACAAGAATTTTCTTGCTATTAGATTGCAATAGCAATGGTGGAAAGCAGAATATAATATTTAGAGTTTTGAATAAAAAGATATTTGAATCTAGAATGTTTCCCAGATGGATCATCATTTACATGCATGAAAAATATTGCCACATGTACAATGCTCCTGAAGATTTCCCACACAATGATCCTTTTTGAAAATACCCCATGACAAGAGTCAGAAATCTATGGGCTCTGTGCCCAAACCACTTATCATACATTTTTGTAAATAATATCTTATTGGAACACACTTCCAGTCATTTGCTTATTGTCTATGGCCTTCCCTGGTATAATGGCAAAGTTGGATAGTTGTGACACAGACTGTTTGGTACACAAACATAAAATATTTACGATTAGGTCCCTCACAGAAAAAGTTTGCCAACTCCTGCTCTAGGACAAAGTACTCAAGCAAGAAGAAAAACAAATTGGTGGTACTTGGAGATTAGGGAAGTGAGGATGAGTAATTAACTTGGTAAGGTTTACTGTTTAAATAATAAAGGACAAAAAACAAGCTAAAATATACCCAACACAACCCAGAGCTGAAGTGTTCTAAGTGATGACCACAGAGAAGGGTCATTTGGAGATAAGTTTATGCTGAAGTATTTGGTTTTTCAGGCAGCCCTCTGGCATAGGGATATTTAGGTTTGCCCTGACTAAAGACATCATATCTAAGCCTCCTTCACATTCACATTATAGAACATCTTAGAGAGATACTTAGATCCCGAGTTCTGGCCTTTATATCATTGCCTTACTTGTAAGGGGTGAGGTAGAGGTGAGGCCTGAAGTTGTGTGTGCTGCCCCAATTTGATGCCTGGGCTTCTGAAGGGATAGCACATGTGGGCATATAGTCAGGTAGGGCTACTGCCTGCTAGGGCTCTGGAAAAACACCCAGACTAATTTAAAATGATTTTCTTGTGGAGGAAAGGTTGCCTTTCTCTAATTCACAAACACTTTCTCTCTGAGCTAGCAGCTGATGTTTTCAGAGGAAAAAATTTAGCTATCTATGGATAGGCTTAAAATGATTGGGGAAAGCAAACACCTGTGTGCTATCAAAAAAATTAGTAGTAACTATCAGAGGTATAGAAATAGACCAGCAGATTACTCTGTTCACTCAATGGAAAATAGAAGAGGAGGGGATAGAAGAAAACATGATGAATAGAAATGTAAAGTTGTCTGCCAGAAATAAATCCAAATGTAACAGCAATTATCTATAACAATAAAGGAGTAATATCCTAATTAGACTGGATGTCATTCTGGGCGTCATTCCAGATGTCCTTCCAGATGTAGCTGGGGGCTGGAGGGAAGCCTCAGTCCCGGGTACCAGAGGGAAGCCGATGCCAGCAGTTGGGGGAAGGAAGGCCTACTTTTGCATGAATTTTGTGCATCGGGCCTCTAGTAATAAATATAAATGCATACAATGATTTCTCCAAAAGACATAGACCCTCAGATTATATTTTAAAATGGCAAGTATTAGGCAAGGAAACCCAATGTCTGTATGTCCATGGCAATGCAGACACTACCTGCTAGTTGTCAAGCGATACCTACTATTTCTTTTTTTCCCCTGCATTGAATTAATTATTCAGAATCCAAGCAATATCTCAGATCCTGTTGTCAAAGCTAGGCAACCTAAGGTTCTATTTTCCAATTAAGGGTCTGTTCCAGCAGTGCCTCTGCCTAACAAGGTCTTAATCTGACTTAGTGATAAGGAAAAAAAAAAAAAACAAACAGAAAAAAAAAAACCCCAAAACCTCTTAAGATAATTTTCAGGAGTCTTTTACATGGAAAATATTTTTCCTTACTCAGAACAGACTTAATGAAACAAAACTAAATATCATAGTTTTGGAAATGCAATTTTGATTAACTTGCTGAGAATAAAATTTTACAAGCATGATTAAAATGTGTGAAATTCACAGTCTCACATCTTTTGCATAAAAGTTGACTAGTTCATTATGAGGAACAGAAAAACTATATAATCCAATGAGTCCTTTATTACAGAACTGCTTATTGAAAGTACTGGTTGATTTCTTCTATGAACTTGATTCTGTTCTACTTAACATTTTGTCATTAGGTTACATAATCCTGAATATCATATAGTTTTGCTTCAGAGGGCAGGAACTAAAAACTTCTCTGTTTCTATGATTAAAAATCACATAAGAAAGGATGAGAACACACAGCAGGCACGAAATGATTGGAGAATAATTATTATTTTGCAGTAAAAAAATGCACCTAGTTCTAAAAATGTTATGTGATTGCTGAAATGTAAAGCCATATAGAGGGCACATGCTGTTTTTTGAAGCTGGTGAAACAGAGACCATTGTAAAGAGTACTGACTGAGATTGGTCATCACCCTGGTTCTTCAGAATGTTGTCCGATACCTAAGAATGTTTACCCAGAGGAGCTGAAAAATTTCCACTGATTGCTGCATCTGTACTGCACCAATTCAGAAATGCCCTGGATATGTTTCTGGTCAAGGTAGATGCTGATATGTTTGGATTTATGTTATGCTTCTTTCAGCTATGTTAACCTTTATGTCTAGTGGTTTGAATAAGAAACTTAAGAGTACTAGATCCTTAGTATGTCAGCAGGCCAGTATCAACCCACAATATTTTAGTACTCCTTTATACACCTCCTTAATATATGGATACTTCCTGATCAGAGTATTTAATAGTATTTGACTAAATTTAATACACTGAAATAATTTTTAACTATAGAGAAGACTGCTTTAGATTTCATCATTAATTTAATGTCCCAGGAGGATAAAGGAGAAAAGTGAAATTTGCATCCCAGCTGAAGATTACTAGTATGTTAAACTTCTTGCTTCAATTAATTTGATGATCGTACATTAAACTGTTTCTTGAATGTTTCTTTACCACTAAATACGTTTGTATTTCTAACTGCTGGTTCTGATGAATTTCTTCCCCATTACTGCATCCTTCTGGGGATGTTTGTTTGAGATAAATATTCTAGCAAAAATTATTCTTTAGCTGTCTTTTACATAGCTTTCTGTATGGTGTTGACTTGAACAAATATTTAGAAATAATTGCTTTGGAATTTCAAACACTGGAACTTTCCATATCAACCCTAATGTTTCTCAAAATAATTGATAAGAATGCACTGTTTGTCCCCAATGATGTTGCTAAACTATTTTTTTTTTTTACAAAAAGATCCATCATAGCAGAGAAAGAAGATGTCTCCAGCCCTCTGAAATAGGATGCTGCTAAGAAAAGTTTTAGGATCAGAAACAGCAATAAACAAATAAAACTTAAGTACAGATGGTCCTGATATATAGGAAGATGAATTTGAAAGGACAATTGTAAGAAAAAGCAAAAAATAACTCTTTTTAGGCATATTAATTACTATTCCTCCATTTAGGATACTCTACATATTAAGCAATATAGGTCTGCTGGGGCCATGTGAAAGCAGGAATTATGACCTCTGCTCTGAAGTGTATGTATCCCAGTGCTATTCTGCTTACGCAGCACAGATTGCAATATTTCCTTTTCTTTTGGGATCTAATTTTCTAATTCAAGAGCATCTTCGGAGACCTACTAGGAATAATAATAATAAAAAAAACAAAGCAAATGCTCAGATAGATTTCACACCTTCATAAAATAGGTGTCGATAATTTCCTAGATACCTGAGTAAAGTGGCAGGTAGCATTTCTAAAAGAGTCTCTCAACCCATCTTTAAAGTCCCAAAGGGACAATTTTTAATTGGTCTCTGGCACACATCACTCCGGTAGTTGATGCTGGGGTCGATATAAACATTAAGTGTGATATCCCTGGAACTAAATTATCTGGGTCTATCTGAAGGCTCACCAATTACTGGTTGTGTAACCTTGGATGTATTATAGCTTCCCTGCTTTTTAGTTTCCTTAGGTATAACATGGGAATAATAATAGTAATAACACATGCCTTATACGATTGTTGAAAGAATTAAATTAGTATCATTGGAATAAGGGGATCAAATTTTAGCAATTCAAATTTTAAATAGAGGTCTAAGCCGGATAATCTACCCTAAATAAAGAATAAGACATTTTGAGGGAAGTGACCTCTATTAAATCTCCCGAGTTCCAAAGAATATTGGATTGCTATTTTTTTTTTTTACCAATATTGAAATTGTGTGCTGAGATGGAATTCTAAAGTCCAAAACTAACTCCAAAATTTGTTTTGAATAAACCTATTAGGTAATATTGGTGTTTAAGAGCTTAGAGATTTTAATTGCTAGGGAGGAACAAAAATGCAAATAATGTTTTTTTTTTTTTTTAATTTGTGCTCCTGTTACTAACTTGGGTACCATATGAGCTTGTTATAAAATATAGTGCTGTTGACAGGCATACAAATCAGATATAGGGCATTCAGGATTGGATTTATCCAGTGTTGGGGTTTTGTTAGGCATAAACAAAGAGATATGAGAGGACAAGAGTGTGGCTTATACAGAAGAGTGATTATAAAGATGGGCCATGAAATTTAAGATGAGGAGGTGCGTTTCAGTTTATTTATTTGTTTTTTGATACAAATTCTACCTAATTCTCTTTTTATTGTTGAAATGTCCCCATTTACCCCCACTCTTTGCCCACCTGCACCCAGCTGCCCATCTCCCCCTCCTTCCTTCTAACCATCAGCATACTGTTGTCTGTGTCTATAGGCTATAGGTTCTTTGGATAACCCCTTCACCTTCTTTCATTCAGTCCCTGCCCCTCTCCCCTGATAGCTGTCATTCTTTTCCAGGTATTCATGCCTCTGTTTCTCTTTTGTTCATCAGTTTATTTTATTAGATTCCACATATAAGTGAGATCATATAGTATTTGTCTTTCTCTGACTGACTTATTTCACTTAGCATAATCACCTTCAGGTTCATCCATCTGTTGCAAAAGGGAAGATTTTCTTCTTTTTATGGCCATGTAGTATTCCATTGTGTAAATGAACCACAGTTTTTTTTTTTTAATGTACTAATCTACTGGTGGCATTTATTTTTATTTTTTTAAAATTAAAGTTATATATGTTTATTTCAATTCAAAATTTTTACAGATTAAAAGATTATATTTTATTAGAGTCAATTTGTAGGCAGTTTGCAGTAATGATTTCTCATGAAAAAGAGAGAGAGAGACCATACTCATCCAGATTTCAGATGTGAATGAAACCTCTTCCTGCAAACCAAGCATGTGGCGATGTTCCTGCCAGTCCAGCAGATGATGAGTGGGATAGGCAGAACCCTATGTCGGACCCAGGATGTGGGGAGAGGCTCAAAGCTGCAGGCAGCAGACTTCTCACAAAGGCTAGATGAAACCCTGATCCCTACAGTGCCTCACAGACACATCACGGTCACACCAACGTCCAGGACTCTCCATGTGGCAGTGATGACCCCTGCACACTCTCAGAGGAAGTACTTTCCCTCTACCAGTGCGCAAATTCAGGCAATGCTTTATCAAAGTGATAGGTTCAAAAGAAATTTTTGCTCCAAGGTACTGAGGGTGTATAGCTTTTTAGAAAATACACAGAAAAGAACAGACTAAAAAAGGGAATTCGTTCTCAATAGAGAACCCTGCTACATGTGAATAATTATTTCAGACAGATTAAAATCAAATGCACATGGCACAGACTGTGCTGGGTGGGAGCAGGTCAACCCCAGGGCATTCCCACAGTTTGGGACTGCTGCGAGTGGAGCTTGAAGGGCTCTTCCTGCACCCAGAGCACCTGTGCATCATCCTATCTAATAAAAGAGTAATATGCAAATTGACCATACCTAAGCTACACTCACCAGCCACGCCCACCAGCCATGCCTACCAGCCAATCAGAGCGAGTATGCAAATTAACCCAACCAAGATGGCTATGGAAGGAGAGAGCCCTGGGTTGCTCCTGGCGATGAAAGAAGCCAAGCTTTCTGCAAAGCCTGGCCTACTGAGGTTAAGGTAACAACGTTTCAATGGTTGTGCAAGCAGAAGGCTTGGCTCTGCTCCAGGATACAAAGTTTCAACTGTAGAAAATAAATAAATCTCAGATACTAGGGCCACTGCTTGGGTTGCTGGGGGGCATGGCCAGCCTGGAAACACCACAGGCCCCTTGTCCAGGCCACTCCACTCTTCAAAGGAACACCCACCCTGATACAAGACACCCTTCAGGGCAAACTAGCTGGCTCCCACCAGTGCAGCAGGCCTCTATCTTATCTAATAAAAGAATAATATGCAGATTGACCATCACTCCAACACACAAGATGACTGCCTCCATGTGGTCAAAAGATCCTGCCCCCATGTGGACACAAGATGGTCACCACAAGATGGCCAGCAGGGGAAGGAAGTTGGCAGGGACCAGGCCTGCAAGGGAGCAGTTGGGGGTGATCAAGCCTGCAGGGAAGGGCAGTGAGGGGTGACCAGGCCCACAGGGGAGGGCAGTTAGGGGCAAACAGGCTGGCAGGGTAGCAGTTAGGCATCAATCAGGCTGGCAGGGGAGTGGTTAGGGGGTAATCAGGCTGACAGGCAGACATGGTTAGGGGCAATCAGGAAGGCAGGCAGGTGAGCAGTTGGGAGCCAGCAGTCCTCGATTGTGAGAGGCATGTCTGACTGCCCATTTAGGCCCCATCCAGATTGGAGAGGGAGCAGGCTAAGCTGAAGGACAACCTGACCCTCACCCTATGCACAGATTTCATGCACTGGGCCTCTAGCTTCTATTTATAAAACCCTTCTCCAGTCTTCTTGCCAAGCTTTTTCTCTGCCACCATCTTGTTCACGGACTGGCTGGGCTGAAACAGGGGGTTCTCTGTATCCATCTCATGCCATCCATCCATGATGAACTTTCTGTGTCCAGCCCAACGTAATCAAGAAGCTCAAATGGGCCCATGGGGTACTCAGCTCCCATATTCATAGCGATGTGGATGTCTTCCTTGGAAGCATCATAATGTTGGTACAGCCGGACTGCTTCCATGAGGTAGGGCATCAGCAGGCGGGTTCACAATAAACCCAGGAGTGTCCTTAAAAGTAACAGGATGCTTTCCTAGGGCTTTGCTGAAGTATAGCAGAGATTCAAACATCTTCTGGCTGGTCATTGGTGTTTTAATGACCTCCACGAGCTTCATCATGGACACTGGGTTGAAGAAGGGCAGCCCGGCGAAGCGGTCCTGCCTGGTGGTGGCATTGGCTATGCTTGTGACCCGCAAAGAGAAAGTGTTCCTGGCAAGGATTGTGTATTTGGAGGCACATTTGTCCAGCCTCTTGAAGAGCTCATTCTTCACCCTCAGGTTCTCCACGATGGCCTCCACTACCAGGTCCATGCTGTGGACTACAGATGTTGTTTTTGTGTTGGTCAATATGTTGCTCAGGGTCTTCTCCATAAACCCGCTGCCTGCCTGGGGGGGTTTCTGCAAACTTCTTCTTGGCTATTTCATTAAGGCTTTCCTCAGTTTCCTTTTTGGATTTTTCCAGGATGTCCTCTGCCTGGTCCACCAACACTACTGTGTGGCCAGTTGCTGTAGCAACCTGGGCAATGCCTGTGCCCATCAACCCACCCGTGGTGACTGCCACATGCTTGATGACGATTTTCTTCGCTGTGACTGAGGCTTGGACAAAGAGGACCCACTGCGAACAAACTGCCTAGTTTTGAAAGTCATGGTGCTCCTGTGGGCAGTTGA
Source organism: Lasiurus borealis (assembly GCA_004026805.1). Classification (NCBI taxonomy): domain Eukaryota; kingdom Metazoa; phylum Chordata; class Mammalia; order Chiroptera; family Vespertilionidae; genus Lasiurus; species Lasiurus borealis. The sequence goes on from PVJN01010790.1 coordinate 52,819, forward strand.
GCTACTTCCAAGTCTTGGCTATTGTAAATAATGCTGCTATGAACACAAGAGTGCATATCTCCTTTTGAACTGGTGTTTCAGGATTATTAAGGTATCTTCCCAATAGTGAGATGGCTGGATCAAATGGCAGGACCACTTTTCATTATTTAAGGAAACGCCATACTGTTCTCCACAGGGGCTGCACCAGTCTGCATTCCCAACAACAGTGCACTAAGGTTCCCTTTTATCCACATCCTCACCAGCATTTGTCTATTGATTTATTGATGGTAGCCATTCTGACAGGTGTGAGATGACATCTCATTGTGGTTTTAATTCACATCTCTCTGATGATTAGTGATGTTGAATATGTTTTTCCTATGCCTACCAACCATCTCTGTATGCCCTCTTTGGAGAAGTGTCTATTTAGGTCGTTGGACCATTTTCAAATTGGATTGTTTATCTTCCTGATGTTGAGTTCTATAAATTCTTTATATTTTTCAGAGATTAACCCTTTATCATAGGTGAATATGGTCTCCCATACAATGGGTTCCCTTTTCACTTTGTTGATGGGTTGTTTTGCTGTGCAGAAGCTTTTTAATTTGATGTAGGGAAATTTAAAAAAATAAACAAATGAAAAGTTTCAGTTAAAATGTGGCTGGTAGAGTGAAGTTCAAAGTGGGCTCCAAGAATATTTGAAAAAAGAAAGAGTAAAGAAAGTAGCATGCTTAACATTGACATTATGGGGGGCTGAAGATACTGGTAAGTTCTATTGAATAACCAGGGGAGTGGGAGGGTGAAATGAGGTGGAGGACATGATATTTGGAAGAGGGCAGATTAAGAATAGAGACTCCAGTGTAAAAAAGGACTGTCTACTTCAGCAATTATCAGTCCTCAGTGCACATTAAAATTGCCTGGAGAGCTTTAAAAAATAGGAAAGTCTGTACTCCATCTCAGCACAATTAAATGAGAATTTCTGGGAGTGGGATCTATGCATTCACGCTTTTTAAAAGTTCCTCATGCAATTTAAGAAACCACTGACACATGAGGATAAAAATAATGATGAAGAGAACATGAGCCAGGAGATAAAATCTTTTGAGAATGGGGCACTGGAGGTGATGATCAGCATGTCTGGAAATAAAACCGTTACACACATTTGTAAAATAGTAGTAGTACACAGATGTGTCATAACTCAGAACATCTTTCTGGTGCCTTGGTACTTCCTGGTACTTCGATGCTCTTTAGCAACTGTAGTGGTCTTTAAATCTGTAACTGTGGTAAGTAGAGTAAAACTGGCTTCCAACATCAACATTTTCTATAAAGTGCAGAATGAAGAAAAGAACAGTGAAATTGAATTAAGAATATATTTCTAATGCAGGATATAAATGTTATGAAAGGTCTCTGCTTCCTGAACAAACTAGATTTATTTACCTTAGAAAACTAATCTAGTAGTAAATGCTCACCTTGAGTGCCCTCTTTTAATTATTCAGGAAGCTATGCTGGTGTTATGGTCTGCTGAGACAGGTTCTCCCACAACTTTATGTTAAAAGATGTCAAATCAGATCATACTATCTTAAAATATAAATTTTCTCTTGCCCTTACCATTTCTCTTGATTCAATTTTGCAATTCTCTGCAAAAGCTAGGTTAGCTGCTAGACCTTTTCACAAATTATTGTCATGGGTAAATTTTTCAGGCATGGTTTTCCATTATATGTTGAAAAAGGAGAGCATAAACCTATCTCTGCTCTCTTTACGATTGTGCATTGTTGTTATTGTATGTACAGTTTTAAGGATGTTGAATAAAATCATGGATCTTTAAAAATGATCATGGAAGTAGACTTTTCTTTCTTTTATTGTTTAAACTATTACAAATACTTTGACCCATTGACCCCCCTCGGCCTTCCTTATGTATAGGAAACACTGTGGTTGTCAGTGATTATTGCATTGGAGAGAGTAGAGAAGGAAGTGATAGTCCTATTTTATCATCATACTCTGGGAAAATTGGGTACTGGACACTTGGTTATGTTCTACTATTCCCCTAGAATCAGACAAGACAGAACAGAGTGATGGTTGTCAGATGGGATGGGGCTTGGGGACTGGGAGAAAAGGTGAAAGGATTGAGAAGTGCAGATTAGTAGTGAAAAAATATTTATGGAGCCCTGGCCGGTAGGGCTCAGATGGTTAAGCATTATCCCATGTACCAGAGGGTCACCAGTTTGATTCTCAGGTCAGGTACATTCCCCAGGTTGTGGGCTCTATCCCCAGTAAGAGGCACAAGGCAGCCCATCGATGTTTCTCTTTCACATCTTTGTTAGTCTCTCTTTCCTTCTCCTTTCCTCTCTCTCTAGAAATCAAGAGAAAATAGTTATGGTGATATAAAATAGAGCAGAGGAAATATAATCAATAATAGTGTAATAAGCCCTGGCCAGTGTAGCTCAGCTGATTAAACATAGTCCTGTACAGAAAGGTCATCGATTTAATTCATTTAGGGCACATATCTGGTTTGATCCCTGACAAGGTGTATGTGGGAGATGACTAATGTTTTACTCTCATATTGATGTTTCTTTCTCTCTTTCTCTTCCTCTTTTTCTAAAATAAATAAAAAAAATAGTGTCATAACTATGTACAATGCCAGCTGGGTACTAGAAATATCAGGGAAACACTTTGTAAAATATATGATCCTTTAACCACTATGCTGAACACGTGAAACTATCTATATATATGAAAGCCTACACAACTGGCCAATTGGCCAGTAGCTATGAGATGCACTGACCACCAGGGGGCAGATTCTCAGTGCAGGAGCAGAAGTCACAGGCATGGAAACATGAACAGACTGATTAATCTCAGAGGAAAGTGGGGAGGAGGGATTCTCCTCAGGGAATGTTGGAGAGCAGGTTTTAATTCTATCCCCACATGCCAAGCTGAGAGACCCCACTGGTGCACAAATCCATAAGCTGACCAGGCAAATTTTATTATTCTTTAAGAGCTTGTAACACTGGGAATTTATATTTTATAACATTGGAATGCTGAATACCTAATTTAACTGACTACAGAGGTATAAAATAAAAGACAATCTGGTATCTTCCTTTTTTTTTAAAAAAATGTATTTTATTGTTTTTTATTTTTTACAGAGAGGAAGAGGTAGAAAGAGCGAGAAACATCAATGAGAGAGAAACATCAATCAGCTGCCTCCTGCATGCCCCTCACTGGAGATGTGCCCACAACCAAGGTACATGCCCTTGAATGAAATCGAACCTGGGACCCTTAGTCCACAGGCTGACACTCT
>PVJN01010791.1:0-56100 GCA_004026805.1 Lasiurus borealis
GAATCTCCGTGAGGCCCTCTCTTTCCTTCTAGTTGTAGAATTTCCACTCATCCAACTTTCCTGTGGTTCTGGATGATGTCTGTTCTGTCTTTTAGTTGTAGTTTTGAAATTGTGCAAGGCAGCAGTCTTGGTGTTTACCTATACCACCATCTTGGTTTCTCCTGTTGATGGTTTCTTTTGCTGTACAAAAGCTTTTTATTTGTATGTAGTCCCATTTGTTTATTTTCTCTTTAGTTTCCATTGCCCTCAGAGAGGTTTGGTGAGGAAGTTCCTTCAGCATATGTCTGAGATTTCTCTGCCTGTGGATTCCTCTAGTATTTTTATGATTTCCCATCTTATGTTTAAGTCTTTTATCCATTTTGAATTTATTTTTGTGTATGGTGTATGTTAGTGGTCTAGTTTCATTTTTTTTTTGCATGTATCTGTCCAATTTTCCCAGCACCATTTATTGAAGAGACTGTCTTAACTCCATTGTATGTCCATGACTCCTTTGTCAAATATTAATTGAGCATAGTGGTTTGGGTCAATATCTGGATTCTCTATTCTATTCCATTGGTCTATATGTCTGTTCTTGTGCCAGTACTAGGCTGTTTTGAGAACAGTGGCTTTGTAATACAGCTTGAAATCTGGTATTGAGATCCCACCTACTTTGTTCTTGTTTCTCAGGATTGCTATGGCTATTCAGGGTCTCTTTTTATTCTAGATGAATTTTTGAAGAGTTCTTTCTAGGTCTGTGAAATATGCCATTGTTATTTCAATGGGGAGTGTATTGAATCCATAGATTGCTTTGGGTGGTATAGACATTTTAATGATGTTGATTCTACCAATCCATGAACATGGTATATTCTTCCAACTTTTTATGTCTTCCTCTATCTCTTTTTTCAGTGTTCTGTAATTTTCTGCATATAAATCTTTTACCTCATTAGTTAAGTTTATTCCTAGGTACTTTAATTTTTTTTGGTGCAATGGTAAATGGAATTGCTTTTTAGTCTCCCTTTCTGTAAGTTCACTATTGGTGTATAGAAATGCCATAGATTTCTTGGTGTTAATTTTGTATCCTGCTACATTGCCAAATTCATTTATTTAGTCTAATAGTTTTTGATGGACTCTTTCAGGTTTTTTATGTACTGTATCATGTCATCTGCAAATAAGAACAGCTTTACTTCTTTTCTGATTTGGATGCATTTTATTTCTTCTTCTTGTCTGATAGCAATGGTTAATACTTCCAATACTATGTCAAACAGGAGTGGTGAGAATGGGCATCCCTGTCTTATTCCTGTTTTTAGGGGAAATTATTTTAGTTTTTGCCCATTGGTATGATGTTAGCTGTGGGTTTATCATAAATGGCTTTTATTTGTTTTTAATATGATCCTTCTATTCCCACTTTGTTGAGAGTTTTTATCAAGAAAGAGTGTTGAATTTTACCAAATTCTTTTTCTGCATCAATTGATATGACTATGTAATTTTTATCTCTCAATTTGTTTATGTGATGCATCACGTTTATTGATTTGTAGATATTGTACCATTCTTGCATTCCTGGGATAAATCCTACTTGGTCACGGTGTATGATCTCTCTGATGTACTGCTGGATCTGATTTGCTAGAATTTTGTTGAGGATTTTGGCATCTATATTCATGAGGGATATTGGCCTATAATTCTCTTTCATTGTGTTTTTATCTGGTTTTGGTATTAGGGTGATGCTGGCTTCATAGAATGAGCTTGGACATGTTCCTTCCTCTTGAATTTTTTGGAATAGCCTGAGGAGGATAGGTTTTAGTTCTTCCTTGAATGTTTAGTAAAATTCCCCTGTGAAGCTGTCTGGTCCCGGGCTTTTGTTTGCTGGAAGCTTTTTATTTTTAATTAAATCTTTATTATTCAGATTATTTCATTTGTTTCTCTTTTTTCTCCTCCCTAGCTCCCCTCCACCCAGCTCCCACCCCTCTCTCTACCCTTACCTCCCCGCCATTGTCCTCATCCATAGGTGTATGATTTTTGTCCAGTCTCTCCCTGCCCCCTCTCTCACCCCTTTCCCCCTGAGAATTATCAGTTCACTCCCTTCCTGTGCTCCTAATTCTATTATATTCACCAGTTTATTCTGTTGATCAAATTTTTAATTCACTTAATTTTTAAATTCACTTGTTGATAGATATGTTGTTCATAATTTTTTATCTTTTACCTTTTTCTTCTTCCTCTTCTTAACGAGTACTTTTCAGCATTTCATATAATAAATGGTTTGGAGTTGATGAACTCCTTTAGCTTTTTCTTGTCTGTGAAGCTCTTTATCTGACCTTCAATTCTGAATGATAGCTTTGCTGGATAGAGTATTCTTGGTTGTAGATTCTTGCTATTCATCACGTTGAATATTTCTTGCCACTCCCATCTGGCCTGCATCATTTCTGTTGAGTAATCAGCTGACAATCATATGGGTGCTCCCTTGTAGGTAATGAACTGTTTTTCTCTTGCTGCTTTTCATATTCTCTCTTTGTCTTTTGCTCTTGGTATTTTAATTATGATATGTCTTGGTGTGGTCCTCTTTGGATTCCTTTTATATGGGATTCTGTGTGCTTCCTGGACTGGTAAGTCTATTTCTTTCACCAGATGTGGCAAGTTTTCAGTCATTATTGCTTCAAATAGGTTTTCAGTATCTTGTTTTCTCTCTTCTTCTGGCACTCCCACAATTTTGATGTTGGTATGCTTGAAGCTGTCCCAGACGCTCCTTACATTATCTTCACATTTTTGGATTCCTTTTTCTTCTTGCTTTTCCAGTTGAGTATTTTCTGCCTCCTTTTCTTTCATATGTGGGCTGTTTCTTTGTCTCTCCATGGTCTCTCTTCTCCAGGTGTCTGATTATGTAGTTCTCTCTCTCCTTTCAGCGGTGGACTGTAGAGCTCCTCTGAATCCACATGCTTGCACCAATTGGGGATCGGTGTTTTCAGGTTCGCAGTTGTTCAGTGAGTTCCGTAACTGTAGATTCTCGGGCTTTTCAGGCTTCTGATAACATCCACTTTCCCCTTCGAGATGGTGTGGTCTCTGTGTCCGAGAAGGTCTCTCTGGGTGGTAACTCAACAGCAATGGGGGCTTCCTGGTCAGGGGAGCCCTGTCCAGCAGTCCCCCGCAGTCTCCTGGAGTATAGCTGTTCCTCAACTCACCAACAAACACTCACCGTATGACCATGGAGAGACAAAGAAACAGCCCACATATGAAAGAAAAGGAGGCAGAAAACACTCAACTGGAAAAGCAAGAAGAAGCAATTTATCAGATTGGGCATCTGGTAATTGCAGTGTCTAGGGAATGGTGGTGGTGCACCAGGTACCTCATCCTCAGCAGACCCCTCCCTCCAGAGTCTATGCCAGCTTCCCGAGATCTCACTGTCCCCCTTTGTCTCCTGTTCCATTTTCATTCTCAGCTGATGATGGAGTCAGGCACCCAAACACTAAGTTGCAGTCCCCCAAACTTGGCAGGGTGTTAAAGAATTAGGAACCCAGCCAGTAAGACTCTAAAGTCCCCCACCCTCTTTTACCATAGGGACATGGCTTTTCTGCCCATGGCTCCCCAGTATCTAGAAAAACGTGGAAGTTTAATTCCTGGGAACAAGCAGTGCAGGGTGGGTGGAGAGGGCACATAGGCTTGGGGTTTAGACCAGCTTTATGGGCAGCTGGCTGTGTGCCTCAGGCAAGTCACTAGAGAAACTAATAAATACATATGTAAGTGGAACAACAAATATAATAATTTGAGCCTCAAATCCTCATCTGGGAAGGTAATGACTCCCTACCCCATGAGCTTCAAGAACTGAAGTCTAGAAAATACTAGCAAGAGCCTGACACGTGGTGGGATCAATGAACAATCATAATAACTAATAAATGTTAATGCCAAAGGGGACGATCTTCCCGGGAGTGTAGGACACGGCTCCAGGCCCAGTGTAATGTGGGTGGCAGCACCGTCTTATGAGCTGCCATCTGGTGGCAGCTCTGCTTTGCTACATCTCAGCCCACTCTAGGCTAAGGAACAGGAGAGAAAGTTGAGGGCCAGAGACCCTAAGAACCTTTACCCAGCTGCCCCAGACCCAGGGCTGATTTGAGGGGACAGCCAGGGCCTGGACTATATGGGTGTTACCTGGGGGTACAGGTCCTGGTCTTCTCACCCTCTTGTAAGATTCCACTGTCACCCCAAATTGAATAGGTCTGAAAAGGAGCTCAGGGTCTTCAGCTTGGCCTGGACTTCCCACTCATCTCCCACTACTTTTTAACAGAAGAGAAATTGACTAACTGAACAATAATGTCTTTCACTTTTAAATGATTCTTGAAATAGCAAACCTCCGAAACAGACGTTAATATACATATCACACTTTAGTAAATGACATGGTGGCATTTCGAACCACTGAATAAGTACTATTCAATAAAGGGGCTAGGATGATTAATTAACTATTAAAAATAAAATAATCTCCTCCTCTTCTCCTTTTCTTTTATTAAATATTAATTATTGCCATTCTTCCTTCTATGGTCAAAAAGCCACAGGCAGGCCCAGGTGAGGTCGTTGACCTGGGGTTGGAGATTTTGAATGGGGAAAGGTGCCCTGAGTATCAGGAGCTCATGGGTGAAAGTGGCTGGGAAAGTGGTTGTAAAGGGAACAACGAGCAAGTAAGCAAACATGTCAAGGGCAATGGGAACCAGGTTTCTCACGGTTGGAAAGGAGGTGCAACCTGGAAAGGGGAGAGCAAGAATGACCCTGTGGTGTTGGGTTGGAATGGGAAGTATTGGTCTGAAATCACGATTTGCATATATTGATATAGAAATAAATGTAGATGTAAATCTGAGTGTGTGTCTGTATGTTTCTGTGTTTGTTTATACACATATTTTCTAGCTATGTCCACTGTAAAGGCTTGGGAACACACCACACCAGTGACAATGACCACACCCACCATCTAGGTCTTGGTTACTGAACATCACTTCCACTAAAGGGAACGAAGCTCCTTGGACAGTTGGAGAAAAGGGAATATGGATGAACCTGGAATGTTCTTAATGCCAGAGAATCAGGAAGTGCCCCCAAAATGTCAAGGTGATTAATAAAAAGTTAATTTAAAGGGGCTACCAGCAGTCAAACCTGGAATAATTTGAGCATCAAAAGAATTAATGATAGTAACAGATTGTAATCCATTAATAAAGTAAGAGTTTATACTGATATAAATGAATAATAAATGATGTGAGGATGGAAAGCTATTTCTCACAGAAGAATGCCAGCTAACACCTGTAGGAGTGGTGACATTATAGCATCACTGGCAGAGACCATGGTAAGAATTTATTCCATTCTAGCAAAAAACACTAGGGCCTGCTAAAAAGGGTAAAAGGGGTGAGGAACAGAATTTTACATGATCTTGAAGTATTTCGCCACCAAACTCTTATTAAATACAAAGGGGAGAAAAGAAGTTTTTCAGTGCACATACTATCTTCATCAAGAGGACTAAGGTACCATCACCAGTCATGGGACAGAGAAAAACAGGTTGCAAAGGAGAGAACATAGCAGTTGTGGAATTTTTTGTTTTTGTTTTTTTTAATTGTTCATTTACCATTGATGCACAATATTATATTAGTACAGCATTTGTGATGTGCATTACCTGTGTCTGATCATGAGGAAGCATTGGACAAATCCAAATTAGGGGACAGGCTACAAAATGACTGGCCTGTGCTGATCAAAACGTGAAATACTGAAAGCCAATGAGAGACTGAGGGGCTGACTCAGATGGAAAGTGATCAGAGAGGCAAGACCAGAAGGTATGGTGTTCAGTCCTGAGCTGGAATCTTTGCCCTACAGGATGGCACTGGGACGACTGGGGAAACTGGAATAAAGTCTCCTGCTGGAGGATATGGAAAGGATCTTTGTACTAGACTTGCAACTTTTCTGTTGCTTTAAAGTTGTTTGATTTTAAAATGTTAAAAATTAAAGGGCCCTAGCCGGGTGTTCATTTGGTTAGAGCATTGTCCCCACACACCAAGGTTGCAGGGTCACCCCAGGTCAGGGCACATATAAAAATCAACTAACAAATGCCTGTGTAAGTGGAACAACAAATGGATCCCCCTTCTCTCTTTTTTCCTCTCTCTCTCTCTCTCTCTCCAAACAATCAATAAAATTTTTTTTTAAATCTGCTTCCTGTTCTTAGAAGTGACCCTCTCACATGTTCCAGCCACAAATTACACAACAGACAAAATTCTCACTGGCACTGGCTAACTAGCAGCCCAGGAGAAAAGGGAAGAAAATGAGGCGAATCCAACTCTTCTCCCAGGCTTTCCGCCTGAGGCAAAATCCAGACTGGACACCATGTAGAGAAATCCAAGCAGAGCCCAGCAATCTCACAGAAAGTGGAGTGTGGGGCAGCTAAGACAGCAGGAACTGACTGCACAGAGGAAGCGAGAGAAGCAACTAGAGAGTTCCAGAAATCTGCAAAGGGTGCCTGGCATCTTTGACTGGATGAAAACTTTACCTTCTACACATCAGGCCCTGCTGCCTGACATTTAATTCCAAACTTCTATTTCAGGAGCAGTTCACCTCTTTCAGGAAGCCTTCCTTGACCGCCTAGGTCAGGTACCTTCTAATATGTTACTACTGCCCTGTTTTTTCATCTTGGACATTTATTACAGTTGGTGTGAATTTATGTGAATACTCTGAGCCCAAGAACTGGTTCTGGTGTGTTCCTTTCATCTCCAGCACAAGGCAAAGTGCCTGGCACAGGGTGTCATCCATAAACATTTGCTGAATGAATAAATGAATGAATACATGAGCACATGCTGTGGGCATAATTTTATTCAGTCTTTGAAGCAAATTTTGAGAAAGTCACTGACAAACTGGGGGTATCCAGAAGAAGGCGCTCCAAACTTCTGATGAAGTGGCACTGCCAGGGCCAGCCCAGGTAGGCTTCAGGAAAGCACATTTGATACAGGTAAATGTTTGAGCTCCTGTCTGACTCCCTTTAATGATTCCTTCTTAACAGAGGTCTTTCTCACAGTGTCTTCAGGTCATGATCTATGACGTTGAGCGCACTGTCCTCATAGGCGAGACCATCCCTAGACATAAAATGGGACAGTTGCAGTAGGTGTTTTTTAAAACCCCTTTCAATCTTGAAAGTCTATGATTTTTGACGTTAATGAGTCAGTTTTTTCTTTCTTTTTAAATGTAAGCATTATTGAGGTATAATTGACATTTAAAATTATAAAATATTTCAAGTATACCTCGTGGTGATTCGATATATGTATACATTGTGAAAGGAGTCCCCCAATCTAGTTAATTAACACTTATATCACATTATTATTGTTGTTGTTGTTGTTGTTTTTATTGTTATTGTTATCGTCATCATCATCATCATTTAAGTCCTGCTCCCTAGGCAAATTTCAACTTTAATTACTTAACCATCATCCAGTTTGGTTCTAGTTCAGTGTAGGGACGCGGTAATTTCTCTCGGCCGCCACTAGGTGGCACTTCCAGTTTCAAATTCCCTACCGGGCGGGAGGTTTAAAAACCTCTTCAATTTACCTGTACTCGGATCTGTCATTGTAGAAGAGAGAATCGGTAACTAAAAACTTGTAAGATCCCACAACCTCCAGCAATCGGGGGAAGAGTGAGGTGTTGGAGGAATCCACCGCCGAATTCACCCGGAACGTCGGTGAGAGCCTGTCCACACTCTTCCTCCTCCTCTTCCTACTCACCTGCCTTCTCTCTGAGGCTGTACACTCGCGCGTGCGGAGAGCCGTCAGGGCTGGCGAGGCCATGAGCAAGTTCCGCATCCACACTGACCCTCGTCTCTAAAGGATCCGCTCAGCAGTGTTCCCTAGCCTGGACATCTTGTTTCTAAAATAGATTCCCAGGCTCCGCCTCCAGAGATGCGCATCAGCCTGGGTGAAGTTACCTCCCAGGCTGTTGGAAAGGTTAAGTAAGGGAGACAAACCTAGCTTGCAGGATTTATGGAAAACTAAGTGAGGCCATATATGGGAAGCTCCTAGTACTGTGTGCAGCGCATAGTAAGTGTTGCCTAATGAGAGCTTTTATTATTTTTAGTGTTAGCAGTTAGCAGCCCAAATACTTGTACATAGAGGCCCAGAAAATGCTGTTGAATTTCTGGGAGCAAATTGGAAGAGAACACAGAATGCCCGATCGCTCACTTTTCCAGGAGGTAGTCACAGAAACTGTTAAGAAAATGGAGGTTCAGCCCTGGCCGGGTAGCTCAGTTGGTTAGAGCATCACCCTTATCCTTTTAATCCTGGATCAGGGCACATACAAGAATGAACCAATGGCCCTAGCCAGTTTGGCTCAGTGGATAGAGTGTCAGTCTGAGGACTGAAGGGTCCCAGGTTCCATTCCGGTCAAGGGCACATGCCCAGGTTTTGGGCTTGATCCCCAGTACAGGGCATGCAGGGGGCAGACATTGAATGATTCTCTCTTATAATAATTGATGTTTCCATCTCTCTCCTTTCCTCTCTGAAATCAATAAAAATATATTTTAAAAAGTATTTTAATAAAGAGAATAAACCTCATTTTTAAAAAAAGAATCAACCAATGAATGCATAAATAAGTAGAACAACAAATTGACGTTTCTCTCTCAAATCAAGTTTAGATATATATTTTCTTTCTTTTCCTCTTTCTTAACTGAAGCTAACCACCAATACAATACCATCACAGTTACTTGGGGGAGAAGAGAAAAAACACTTGACTTGTATACGAATAGATAGGAAAAAAAACAACAACAGGGAATTGCAGGGTAGCATCCAAAAGAAAACCTCAAGCCTGGCTGGTGTCGCTCAGTGGTTTAGCATCGACCCATGAACCAAGACATCTCTGATTCAATTCCCTGTCAGGGCACATGCCCAGGTTTCAGGCTCAATCTCCAGTGGAGGGTGTGCAGGAGGCAGCTGATCAATGTTTCTCTGTCATTGATGTTTCTATCTATCTCCCTCCCTCTCTTTCTAAAAATCAATTTAAAACATTAAATTTTTTTAAAAAAAGAAAATGTCTGAAGTGAATGATGAAGTAATTTCAAACTTTTGCTATCATAACCCATTTGAATAGGTTCAACTCTTCTATTACAGGACAGAGATTTTTGTTTAAACATGAGAAGCATAAACTCTTAAATGAAAATGCAAGTAAACATGTTAGATGTAAACATTCTGATCAGGGAAGGCAAGGTTAGGTGAAATAGAAAACTTCTCTTCAATTATTCATTAATTCCTTCCTTCCTTCATCATCATTTGTAATGCCTAAGTGTGCCAGGCACTGACATGGGGACCAGGGATCACAAGTGACCAGACTAAGAGGTTGGCGGGGGAGGAGGGTGCTTCCACCAACTCCTGGGGAGCTCGGTCTGTCCTGGACTCCCCTCACAAGGGGTGCCATTTGTGGGAAGGCCAGGAATGTGAGGAAAAGTGACTTCTTGACCAGCTGGCCTGTCTCGATCTGTGGACCCTGAAGCCTGTGGGTGTGCCCAAATGCCCCTTTTCCTGCGGAATGAGCCAGGTGCTGGCGAGATTTGCAGTGAAACTCTCATGCTGCATGGCTGCCCCATGAGTGAGGGCTGCAATCTCCTTTTCCTTTGTGCCAGTGTCTAGACCTGAGGTCCATGGACCCCCAGGTGACTGTGGACAGGCTCAAATGGGTCTATAAATTAAAATAAAGAAAGAATTCCATCTTTATCTTTACTAACCCTCACTGAAATCTAGCATTTTTTTCCAGCATGGAGCCAGCAACCTCACAGGACTTTGTATCGTTCAGTTGTGGCAGGCATCTTGCAATACTGCTTCCATTATTCTGTTTTCAAATGACTGACATCATGAGGGCTGCTTTTAGGACATTATCCAAGAAGCCCATCTAGCATACATTTCTAAACAAGTTTGATCCTTGTATTTCACTATAATTGGTTTCCTTTGTACTCCAGTGTGTTTGTTTTTTTACACTGAAAAACATTCCAAAAGAGTCCATAGGTGAAGAGGTCAGCAGGGTCCAGTCAGGTACCCCTGAAGTCCATCTCCTTTTGTTATTTTCATGTCCAGGTGAATCTGCCTGCAGCTTGCAGGCCCCAGCCCACAAGCCTGTCAGACCCAGAAGGCAGAGGCTCCAAGTCCCAGCTGTCAGAGGGAACCAGATGACCACCTGTCGCCCAGGTTCCCCCTCCCCTCAGCCATTGTGTCTTTGGGGGCCTCTGGATCCCATAAGCATCCTGGGCAGGGGATCCATTCTGAGATAAAGGCACCTCTTGTGATTCAGTCCAAAACCCTAAGATGAGTTTTCCAGCTCTACACCCCCATCCTCAGCGACATCTTGGGAGGGAGTGGCTATCCACCTCCCACATCACACAGGACACCTTCATGATAAGACCTTCCATTGCTAGAGGGCACTGGTCACTTTGAGAATGAGAAAATCACCAACAAAGTTCAGCCCCAGAAGAGGGCATCAGGGGGCAGTTGGCTTGGATAGTGGCAGAGGCTCAGAGTGACTGAGGGGCTGGTGATGTTCCCAGCTACTCACCCACCAGACTGAGCTATGTCTGTATCTAAATCTCCCTCCCTGGGCAGAACAATTCTGTTTGTCTTTCCAACCACAGAGGCTCTGAGAGCTGTGCTGGATCTGACTGGCCTAGGTAAGTTCAAAATGATGCTCATACCTGTTGCCTGTTTTGTTGTTGTTTAATATATTTTTATTGACTCCAGAGAGGAATGGGGAGAGAGAGAGAGAAACATCAATGATAAGAATCATTGATAGGCTGCCTCCTATTTGCCCCCTACTGGGGATTGAGCCCACAAGCTGCGCCTGTGCCCTTGACCAGAATTGAATCTGGAACCTTTAAGTCCACAGGCTGATGCTCTAGCCACTTAGCCAAACCAGCTAGGGCCCTGTTGCCTGGTTTTTAATCAGTTTGGTTTTCTTTTTATTATTACTTTATAGGAATTCCCCATAAAATCCTAGATACAGTGGTACCTTGAGATACGAGTGCCCTAACATATGAGATTTTTGAGATAGGAGCCGTCAAGCGAGCAATTTTTGCTTTGAAATACGAGTAACATTTGAGATAGGAGTAATCGCGCGGATTGGCCAGCTGCACACAACCCACCGGTTTACCACGACTCGAGCGTCTCATAGTTTCCCACGACTCAAGGTTACGGAACGAATTAAACTCATATCTCGAAGTACCACTGTAAATTTTTTTCCAAAACCTAAAAAAAACTTCTTCCAGTTAACACATTAAATCTTTGAATATTCTTCCTTGGCATGGACCACTCTTAATTTGAAACTGTAAATAGGTTTGTTACACCAAGGATTCTGGAAGAACCAAACTATCCCTGCTCATTTCAAGACCCATTGGGCCTTGGTCTATACACCCTAATTCAAGCACCAGCCAAATCCTTAGAAATGCAGAGAGACCTAGACCCAAGTTTGAGGGCCAGGCTGAAGTGAGGGAGCAATCTGCATGAGAATATTGGAAGTTTCTGTGGCCGGGCGGGGGCAGGGGGAGGGGGGGTTGGTGAAGATGGAGAGAAGGAGAGAAGGAGGAAGCCCTGGGCCAATCGGCCATTTTGGAGTGGGTAAAGGAGATAGGTTTTCTAACAATGAAAATAGAATTCATTGATGTGACAGCAATATGATTCCCTGGTGTCTCCAGGCTTTTGAAATCCTGAAGGGCTGAGCTACTAGTGTGCATAGCAGAAATGTGGGTGGGGTTACAAAATGCTCCCCCCCAAAAAAACTGGCTTAATCAGTGCCAAGGTGAAAGCTGGAGGGCACCGAGCATGCCTGTGGCTGGATCTCATCTCCAGCACCCCCAATCGCAGCCACGCCTGTGTGGTGCCTATAGCAACACCCTAGGTGCTTCACATGCCATCAGTGATCATTACATCCTTGTGCAGCCTATGGGTAAGTGTTAGGTTACCTAATCTGTTCACAGTCACACAGCTGATAAGGGACAGAGCCCGGATTTATACCGCTCCTCTTTTCCTCTTGCCTCTGCCCCTGTGACAGGGCTCTTGGTTCCCTCTGGAGAGAAGAACCAGAATCACTTATTATTATAGAACCCCAAAGGTGCTCTTATCCTGTGCTTTATACAAAGACTGTCAGAGAATGTGGGGGCATGCAATGAAGTGTAATATTCCCAAACTTAAGACATGCTCTCATCAGCAGGTGCCTGGCAAACAAGCCAACCTTTGATCCTCAAGGATGTCCCCTCTGCAAGGGGAGGGCAACCCCACCACTCCCTGCAGCAGGGGCCCCAGATTGGAACAAGAAAGGACACTTGGGAACTGCAACCTGTGTCGTAGTTTGGCCTTTATTTTAGGATTTTATCCCCAGGTCTAGCATCTGTGGAGCATAGGGTCAGATGTGGGCAGATGGATATGCCTTGTGGGGCAGGGGGAGAGGAGAGCTGGGGGAGGAGGAGGATTTAAAGCAGAAGGAGTGGAGGCCAGACAGGAACTTCTCAGCAGCAGAACTGGTTGAGGGTGAGAGTGAGGGAGCGACTGCTCTGATCTGCCCCTTAGTCCTGAGCTATCCAAGGGGGCAGCCAGCCACCAACTGTGGGTATTGAGCGCTGCAAACGTGGCTCATCTGAATTGAGATGAGCTGTAAGTGTAAAATACACCCCAAATTTTGAAGCTTTAGTATGAAATAAAATAACATTAAATATGAATATTTTTATATTGGCTACATGTCAAGATGACAATATTTGGCATATGGTATATCAAGGTAAAGAAAATATATTAAGCCAAAAACGGTTTGGCTCAGTGGATAGAGCATCGTCCTGCAGACTGAAAGGTTCCAGGTTCGATTCCAGTCAAGGGCATGTATCTTGGTTGCGGGCACATCCCCAGTGGGGGGCGTGCAGGAGGCGGCTGATCGATGTCTCTCTCTCATTGATGTTTCTAGCTATCTCCCTTCCTCTCTGTAGAAAATCAATAATATATATATATATTAAAAAAAGAAAATATATTAAAATGAATTTCACCTTTTCCTTTTCATTCTAAAAAACCAGGGTATTTAAAATAGAAAATTACAAATAAAATTATGTTTTCTATTTCTATTGGTTAGCACTATTTTGGACCAATTCCCCCTGCCTGGGTGAGTGAATGGGGGACAGAATGACAAAGGGTGAGGCCCCTACAGAGAAAGGCATTGGTTGCCAGCTACAGTTGACCCTTGAACAAGGGGCTGGAGGATTAGGGGTGCCAATCTCCCTTGCAGTTGAAAATCCGTGTATAGCTTTTGGCTCCCCAAAAACTTAATCACTGTTGATCAGAAGCTTTGAGATAGCAGTCGATTTACACAAGGTTTGTGTGTTGCATGCATTCTCACAATAAAGTAAGCTAGAGAAAAGAAAATCATAAGGAAGAGAAAATTCATTTATAAGGGGACTGAGCAGTTCACACTTGTGTTGTGCAAGCGTCAACTATATTGCCCTTCCGGCAGGAGACCTGTGCTAGTCTCACGCAGGAAGGATGGGAGACTGGAAGCACTCCAGGGAGTGGAACCCAGAGCTGGCTGACGTGGCACTGGGGGAAAGGGCTCCCAAGAGTGGGGAGCAAATGGAATAGGATTATGTTCTTATGGCTGAGCCCCGGGACCTCTTGGGCAGAGGGATGGATGGTCTGGCTTGCCTCCCCTCCACCTGCCAGGCTGAAAGAGAAAGGTGAGAAAACCCGTTAGGGTCTGAGCCATCCTGAGGAAAGCTACATGGATCACTTTAAGGATTTTCCAAACAGAAAGCTACAAAAGACCTCGACATCCCTGGAAAAAAAAAAAGAAGTAATTGAGGGCCTTCTGGAAACACCTAGGGGAAGAGTTAGAAAGAGGAGGCAAGTAGGGTGGATGCTGATAACAAAGGGAGGGGTTTCTCCCGCCTCAGTGTGGGCCTGCTCTGGGCCTGGTTCGCTGTTGGGCACCCTCACTTCCTGCTGGCCATTACTTTAACGACACCTCTCCCATGAGGCCTCTCCTGGCCAATGAGCCCCGCAAATCAAATGGTTAAGTAGGGGTGGGTGTTAAAACATTTTATTTGATATACCTTTAGTTCAAACGTACTATTTTCCCTAATACCTTTAAAAAAATACGCTTCCTCTCCCTCCTCCTTAGAACCTTACAGAGGCCCACAATCCCAGCGGGACCTCCTCCGCGTGCCCAACGAAGTCCTGCCCAAGGCCCACCCGGCTCTCGGGCGCCCCCAGCCGGCTGGGTCGCAGACTCTCCTGCGTGAGCAGCCCCAGGGGCGGCGGATCGGAGTGGGACTGGGCTGGGGCAGATCTGTGTTTGCAGACCGTTCTCCGGGCCGGGCTGATGTAACTGCCACCCGCATCGGCCTTCCCCGGGGAGAATGACGACGGTGCTTGTTTTGCTCTCTCGTTAAAGATGCGGCGTTATTTATTTCCAAGCGCCTTTCTTCTGCTTCTGGGCGAATCTCAGGAAGGAGCCGGAGCCCGGGGCGCTGCGCCGATCTCCGAGCTCCGGGACGGCCGCGCGGTCCCTCCGGCTCCTGCTTCTCTTTTCTGTCTGTCTGTCTGTCTGTCTGTCTGTCTGTCTGTCTGTTCTCGGTGCGTGCAGTCATGTTTTGCAAACATGTCTTCTCCACGCGTGTTTGGAAAGCAGCTCCCCGCCCCGCGCTCCCCGCGGGCGCCTCCCACCCTCCCACCTCGGAACCGACGGGCGTCACCCTGAGTCTTGGGGGCACGTGGGTGATACCGGGGGGCGCTGGGCTCCCCTCGACCCCCAGCCCAGTCCTGGGCCGCGAGCGCCTGCAGTTGGGGGCACTTTCTCGGGGAAGAGAAAGGAACCGCCCGAACGGTCGTGCAACTTTCCCGCGGCCGCTCCTCCGCGGACCTCGGGGTCCCCGGCTGCCCCGGAGCGGGCGTGGGCGCCAGGTCAGAGTCGGTCAGGGGTCCGGAGCCTCGGGGAGCCGGGAGCGGGCTCGGGCGCCGGGACGCGCAGACACACCTGCGGCCGCGGGCGAGGCGGGCGGTCCCCGCCCTGGCGCCTCCTTAAAGCCGCGGCCCCGCCCCGCCCGCCCCGTCCCGCCCGCAGCCCCACCCGCCGCCCGGCAGAGAGCGGCCGCGCCGCGAGCCCGAGAGAAGCGCGACGCCCGCCCGGTCCCCGCGCCGCGTCCCGTCCGAGTGCCCGCGTCCCGGACCCGCCGCGATGTCCAGCGAGGAGCTGGCGCGCCAGCTGCAGCGGAGACTGCGGTGGGAGGGAGCCCCCGAGGGCGGCCCGGAGCCCGCCTCCCCCGCCGCCGCCGCCGCCGCCCCGGAGCCCGAGCCCGAGCCCGAGCCCGCGCCGCCCGCCGGGACCCCCGCGGCCAGCGCCGCCGACGCCGAGCTGAGCGCGCAGCTGAGCCGACGGCTGCACATCAACGAGGGCGCGGCGCGGCCCCGCCGCTGCAAGGTCTTCAACCCCTACACCGAGTTCCCCGAGTTCAGCCGCCGCCTCATCAAGGACCTGGAGAGCAAGTTCAAACAGTGAGCGCCCCGCGCCGTGCGCCCCGGAGGCCCCGAGCCCCCGCGCCCGGGAGCGGGACAGGGGAGGCGGCCGGGGGGAGGGGGGGGTCGGTCTTTCGGGCCGGGGGTCCCCGGCTCCGCTCCGATGGGGAAGGTGGGACAAGGCGGGAGCCCCTGGGATGCCCTTCGCTTTTGACTCGGCGCCCCGGATCCTGCGCTTCCCCAGTCCCTGCGGGCGCGGTGGGGAACCCGACCGGGCGGTGGGCGCGGAAACAGGAGCGCAGACCCAGCTCAGAGGTTCCCCCCTGACCCCTGGGGGGCAGCGGAGCCCAACTCCCGGGTCCTGGGCTCCCCCCAGCCCCGCTCCGGCCGCTACCGCGGGCCCGCCCCCTCCGCAGCCCGGCTCTGCGACTTGCACCCAAGCACAACTTCGAGGAAACGGAGACGCGCCGCGCCTCACCTGCCAGCCTTTCTCTCCCAGGGGAGACATTAGCCCTGCTGTCCTTTATCTTTTAAAATAAAAGAGGCAAGTTACCCTTGGCCGCCGCCCGGGGTCTGAGGTACCCACAGGGGCCGAGAGCTAGGAGTCGGTTAAAGGCTTCGCGGAGGACCAGGGCGTTCCTGCAGCGAGCGGATCCCGGGAGCCTCCCCGGGGCGTCGCTCTGTCTGGAGGCGCCGCTCGGGACCGACTCGGCAGCCGTCCCGGGGGGTGAGGGTGGGGGTCCTCCTGGTTCTGCGGCGTAAGCCCCACCCGGCGGGGAAGGCAGAGCCGAGGGCCCCCACTAGACGGACGTGTCGGGCTGGGGGGCTCCTGGGGCCTCGATGTTCTCATCTGAAGAATGGGAGCAGTATGTACTCGCTCCCGCCCTTGAAGGCCATACGTTATTTTGCACACCGTGAGCTCCTGGCCGAGCTATTAATATTGTCTCCAGAATAGGGCCGGGACCAGAAAAATGTCTGGGGGAGCCGAGGCCTCCGGCCAGGTCATGCTCGGGGCGTTTTTAAAGCTCTTGGAATGTTTGTCCTCCCCGCGGAGGTTCTATTTAAGGGCCCTGTGTGGCTCCAGCCTGAGGCTGGGCTGTGGTCCAGCGCCAGCCCCCGTGGGGGGGTCAGGGGAGGCAGGCCCTCGGGCCCTTCTCTGCTTGCCTGACACCCCAATTTCCGCATCCCTGGCTCCCAGGCACTGTTCTCTGCTGTTGACACCTGATGGGGCAAGTAAGGAAAGCTGAGTTGGGGCAAAAGAAAAGCCTGCAACTGGGCCAGAGGTGGGAGAACCATCAGAGCCCCTTGGATTTGTTTGGAATTTTGCCTTTCATGGAAGACCAGTCGTTCCCTCAGTCCAGCTGGATTCAGGGCGGGCACCTTGGGGACCTTCTCCAAGTTGCTTTGCAGTGATTTGGGTTCCATTTATTTCTTTTTCTTACTATAATTTTTTTTTTTTCCTGCGGAAAAGTCTTTGAGAGGATAAGTTTGTCAGTGGGCTGCCTATGAGTAGCAGGGGGAGTCCCCATTGTAACAAGGCAGTGGGGTCAGGTATGGCTGGATCCAGGTGCTCGGATGATGCCGACAGTGCTTTATTTCTCTTTTTCTTAAGCCAATTACCTCTCTTTTGTCCATGCCCAGACCCTCGCTCTCCTGCCCCACCTTCAGGTTACCCGGACGACACTACAAAACAAGGATTCCTTGGCCCAACCTCTGAGCTTCCACAAACTTAGGCGTCTTCCACCTGAGCTGATGAGCACCCTGCAGGGGCTTCTCCCAGTTTCCCACTTCTGGGAGCAGCTGAAACTTAGCTCTTCCTACCTCACCAAGGTCAGGGGCTCCTCTGGCTGGGAGATTTTGTCACTGAAGTGCTCATCCACCCTCGGTGTCTAGAACATGACCATGAAAGGACCTTGACTACACCAGCCCAGGCAGGCAGCAAATCCCCAAATGCAGTGGGTGCTGGTCACTCTGCCTTGATAGTAACATGGTGCTCTCCCTGTATGTGTCTTATAAGGACACTGGTCGTTGGATTCATGGCCCACCCGAATCCAGTGTGATTTCCTCCTAATTTATTACGTCTGCAAACTCTTTTTCCAAATAAAGTCACATTCTGAGGTTCTGGATGACCATGAATTTTGGGGAGCCCTGTTTAACCCATTATTGTGAGTGAGCAGAGATACCCAGACCGTGGGCACCATGAGTATCTCCTCCCTACCTTCTGGGAGGTATGAGGAAAGTCTGTTCAAGGTTGCCCTCAGATTTAGGAACATCAGACTCCTGACCAATTTAGGTTATCCGAGGGAGTGAGGAAGGTCAGAGACCTAACCAAAGCCAGCATGCTCCCACCCCAACAGAAGAGAATCCGTCTTCCAATAGCCCAACCCTAATCCAAACGGAATTGCCATCTAACTGTAAGAACAAAGCCAAACCAATGGAAACCCCCCAGTGGTGCCAGGTGTGCAATTACTTTCAGTAGGAATTTTACTTTTAATCAGAGTTTCTAGATCCAGATTCCGATGTCACTTTGGAGTTTGCTCAGAACCTGACTTGACCGGTACAGAGCACACTCATTCTTTCGTTTGGGGCTGGAAAGATTCATGTAGATACTGCAAAACATGCTTTGAACTCTTAAAGGTGATTTCTTGAATTTAAAAGTATTTTGCCTGGGGATTTCTTACATTTTTCAAGATTAAAACACACACACACACACACCAAACAACTGGATCCTTCCTTCACGGCCTGTGAGCATGTTGGGTTCTTGGCATGGGGTCATTTGTCTTTGTATCCTGGCTCCTCAATGGTGAGTTGTAGAATAAAGAGAATTTTCTAATGAGTGTGGGAAGCCAGAGGCGTCATTGGCCGGGCCAGAGAAAGTTCCCTCTCCGTTTCCAAGTGTGTTACTAGATAGCCTGAGCCTACAGAATAGTGGCCTGATTTTAAACGAAGAGTGAGCAGGCCCAGAAGAAACTGACTCTACGGTGTGTGTCCAGGACTGTAACAGGAGCTGGCGGAGTGGTCAAGGTTAGACAGGAAATTTCAGTTACCCTGGACCTCAGCCAGGGGCCTCTTCCAAAGGGGAGGTAATGAGGGCAGCCACTTAAGGGCAGAACCCAAATGCAACATCTGAAAGTGCAGCTGTGATGTGTTCGCAGCATTTTAAAAGCTTGTGTTTCAGTTCCCCAAAGAGAGGGTGGGAAGAGGAGCATTTGGCTACGGGAAAGTTGTCTTTTTATTAAGAATCCGAAATGATGATGTCATGGACGCCCTGCCAACACCCAATTCCCGGGTCACCATTGAACCCCGGAAAGAAGAGGCTGTCTTGGAACTCTTCATTCCTTGTCTTCCCCCCATGCCCCTCGTTTCCTTTGCTTCTCCCTCTCTGAGGGTGGGAGAAAGGGGGTGTGGCACCGGAGGGATTTTGCCAAAGAGGTGAAAGGAGCCTTCTTAAGGAGGTTTGTCTTAGGGGGTAGAGGTGAGATGCTTCACCCAACTCATCCACATCTTTTGAGTGAGTTGACTTTGAAGATTGGAGAGGAGATGCAAGTAAATGGAAGCTGAGTGCTTTCCCCCGTTAGGGAAGGAGAACTTCTGACCTTCCTGTAGCTGTGGTCACAGGGATGCCCTTGGATTTGAAATGGTCTCACCTGCACTGGATTTGCACGTTGGACTGTTCTGGATGAGGGCGGGGTGAGGGGGACCCAGGCTTGTTTGAATTCCTGGGGGGTGTTCAGCCAGAACCCAGGCTGGCTTCTGTTTCGGGGCCTCGGTCTCTGGCAGGAAGACAGCGTGACTTGGAACTGCTCCTTCGCCCCAGTGAGCACTGCTTGTTTTCATTGCCAGCACGCGTGCAGAGCGTGATGTGGGAGCTCCTGCGGTGCCCAGCGCCCGGTAGTCCTTTCTTTGCTGGAGTTTTCTCCCTCCTCTCTCTCAGAATGCCCTCTATCCCCTTACTACAGAGCCATCTCATTTTATGACACTTTGAGATTGAGAGAGTTATTAAAGAATTACATTATGTAAAAGAAAAAAATTAGTTAACAAGTGCCTGATTCAAGGTTGTACTGGTCCAGGGGACTCAAACGTGATTTATACTCTCAGCCTTGTGGTTCCCCCACCTCAGTCTAACTGGAAGCAGGAATACCTTCTCTATTGAGTTTGGGGGTGTCTGATTTACCCTGGGCTATATCATGCTTGTTTTTGCAGCATGGCTGAGCCAGGGGGTCTCGGGAGCTGGTCTGCCTCGGGGAAGATGTGCTGAGATCAGGAGCCCAGCACACCCTCAGGTTTTGTGAATTTTTGCTTTTAGCTTGTTGTTTCATGAATGTGCATCTCGGGCACCCTTGCACACTGACACTTGCCTATATGCATGTGACATCCACGCTCTCTCTCACATACCCTCTCACGCACTCACAGTGCTTGGCCTCCATCGCATTTTGTGGTTCTCCTGGAAGAAGCCTCTGTAGCTTCCTGCTTCTGTTTCCCTTGAGTGTTGATGATCAAGGGCACCCCTAGTCCTAAATCCTAGATGCTCCTTTGGGGGGGGGGGCCTATGTGCAGGAACATCTGAGTGGCAAGAGCCTGACCTGGAATCTAACCAGCAACCTTCGGTGCCCAGTAGGACAGGATGATGCCCAACCCACTGAGCCACACCAGCCAGGGCTCAACAAACTTAACAGCAGCTCAGCTTTAACGGGATGCTGCTTGACAGGGATGGAAGGAAGTGCTGGAAAAGCTGCCCACCACTCGTGTACTAGACACCCCTAGCAGACCCTGCGAGGATGTTGCATTCTGCTGCCTTCATGAGAGGAGGTCCTGGTATTTCTGGACACAGTCAGAGAAGAGCAGCCAGCCAGTATTGGGAAGGAATTCAGACGGAGGCTTCTGGAGCGAGAGGATGGGGCCTGAGAGGTTGAAGCGTTGGGGGGACCTGTGTGACCTCAGAGGGCAGAAGGTGGGCCTCCTGGTTCCATGGTGGTCTCACTCCTCCTTCCTCACTTCTGTTCATTGGCCCGGGGTGTCCCTCACTGGGGCTGACCTCAGTTTCTGAGGGGGAAAGAGGCAGAAGCTGGGATCCCCAGTGTGACGTTCTGCACCCTCAGAAGGGTTGACTTGGTGCTGCTTCCCCTGAGAGGTGGTCCAAGATGTGTGTGAGCCAGGCTACGGCCGAGCTCTGGAGGGGCTTGAAAACTCCAGACGGGAAGGAAAACTTGCTGGCACAGAGACCTCGGCCTTGGGTGTCTGCCTCCTTGAGCCTCTTGGTTAGAACAGAGGTTCCCGCCACTCAGGTCTTCAGATCCTCCAAAGGGTTTATGAGCCGTTTCCCCAGACATAGTTGAGACCCACTGGTTGGAAGAGGAAAAAGGAGATTAGAATCTCACAGGTTAAAGAAAACATTTTTTTTCCCATTATAAAAGTATGTTTCCTGTTTAAATTTTCTTGTAAAATAGTAGAGATATTTATGTACGACTTCGAGAACGGAAGCCTCATGTTGTTCTGTTCCCGAGGGATCACTGCCAACAGGTCAGGTGTCTGTTCCTAAACAGGAATGCTGTCCTGTGTTAGGTGGGAGGCCTTTGGCTAAAGTGGCAGAAAACCCTGCCCCGAACTCACGGATCAGTAAAGACATGCATCAGCTGGATGACAGGGATCCAGAGAGCCAGGAGGCCCTTGGGCCTGTTGGCTGCTTCCAGCAAGGACTAGGGTCTGGTCCTTCTCTGCCGTCTACCGCTCTCTCTGTTGGCTTTATCTGTGAGCTCATAGCAAGATGGCAAGGCTCTCCAAGTCACATCAAGGCAGGAAAGACCTGGGGCTCTTCTAAACCAGTGGTCGGCAAACTGCAGCTCTCGAGCCGCTGTTTGCCACTCTGTTGACTAATGAGTTTGCTGACCACTGTTCTAAACAAGGAGGAAATCTTTCCCAAGTCTTCCCCTAAGCCAGCCTCTGGCAGCCCATGGCCAGCACTGGGTTGTGGGCCCACCCAGCCCAGTGACTACCCAGAGGAAGGTGATGGCTGTGATCAGATCCACAATCAATAGGGCTCCCTTCCCTGCAGCCTGGTCCCCGGCCACAATGGGAGTTCTGTCACTGAGGAGGGAGGGGCCCCTGTGTCCTTTGGGTCTTTTCCTGAGCAGGGTGCTGTGGCTGTCTTCTGTCCCGCTCTGATTTTGTGTACATGAGAGGGGCTTAGTCACAGGCGTGGATTCCAGAGACCAGGTAGCAAGCAGCCCAGTCCCAAGGGCTCCTGAATGCCTGAATATAGAGGTCATTTCTCTGGGACACTCACTTCGGCTGTTTTAGTGGAGACCCCTATGTTCTCTCTCTGCCTGTGGTTGTGGATCCCTGGCAGCTGGGAGCGCTGTGTGTGTGTGTGTGTGTTTTGGGGTAGAGGATGTGTGTCTGTGTCAACATTCCCTAGGCCAGTGGTCAGCAAACTGCGGTTCTGTTGACTAATGAGTTTGCCCACCACTGCCCTACGGCCTAGGCCAACTCTCAGCAAAACGGCTTTTGCCCGAAGTAGCTCTTTTACCTTCCAGAGAGACTGGCGTTGCTGGAGCCACCACCCCACCTCTGTGTCTGGAGGGCCAGCTGGCTTCCTGGGGCAAATTGATCGGCTACTCTCCTCACCTGCTGTGTCTTTGAAAACTCTTTGCTGACTCCTCCCCCGCTTCTCCCTCCTCTCTCTCCCCCCAGACCTCCTCTACTCTCCATCATCACCAGCCTCTGAGTTCCTCCTTTTGGAAGGGGCTGCAGAGGGAGAGCGGGTGAGTGCGTGGAGCCAGCCACCATCTTTGGCTGGGAGTCCAGTGCATCGAGGGCCCTCATTCCTTTCAGTGCTGCCTGGGGTTCAGTTGCTAGGGCCCCTTTCTCGGCATGGAGGCCTTTGTACCAGGCGTGGGTGGAAGGGTGTGGGGTGTCCGGGCCTGGTTTTATCTTCTTTTCATCTCCGCCCCGGCACCCCTCGTGTTGGCTGAATGAAGGTGCATTCTTTGCTTTTGGAGGTGAGGACTGGGTTGCCAGTGCCAGCAGCAGTCTCCTTGGCCAGTCCCTGGTTCGAGGCCAGCGGGAGCCTTGGGGAAGTCCGGACAGGACAGAGCAGTGGATTCCTTCCAGCCTCGCTGGGGTCTGATTCCGAAGGGATGATCCTACCTCTGGTGGGTGGTGTAGCCTCGTGGCCTCTCACCATGCAAGGCCTTTAGCCCTTTTCCAGCGTGGACCTGGTTTGTGGGAAATAGGAGGACATACTTATTGCCACGTGCCCAGGGCTGGCTCCTCCACCCAACCCTGGTAGGAATGGCAAGGAGTCCCGAGGGCTGCAGCTGGTCCCTGCGCTGGGGTTAGACAGCTCTGTGGACCCGCAGCCCCACCCAGCACTGCTCATTGAACACCCACTGTGCCTGGGACCGTGGTCCCCAGCCATTACCTCTCCAACAAGAAGATCAGGCTGCTGACCACCCTAGCTCTGTGCCCAAGGGACCTGGTGGGCTCTGTCCTGGCCTTGGAGAGGTGCTGTCCCTGATCCTGCCCACTCTGCCGAGGTTGGCCCCGGTGACAGGGTCTCTGCCCCTCCCTAAATGCCTCATGCTTTCACCACCCAACCCTCCCCTACCTACAAAGGTCAACTTTACTGCACACTGGGCTCCCCCAACACCACCTAACAACCACTACTTACAGAGTACCTACTGTGTGCAGGCACTGTTTCTAGCATTTACACATCAGAATCACTGAGGTGGGTACTAATGATCACCTCCCATTTACAGACGAGGAAACTGAGACACAGAGAAGCTAAGTCACTTGCCCAGTGTCACTCATGGTGGACGTGGTGTGGGTGGGACCCAGGCAGCCTGTGCCAATGAGCTTCTCCCGTTAATTAATATCATCCCACCCCCAGCTTCTGAGGCTCCAAATCTCAGCTGTCCTTGGCAACCCCCCTCCACAGCCAGGTGGGGCCATGTGTGCCACAGCCTCTGCAGGCTTCCTGACCTCCAGGTCTCCCTGGACCACCTGCCCTGGGCCTGGGCAGCTTCCTCCTAAACTGTCCTCCTCCCACCCATCCTCTTGCTGGAGCCCGGATCTCATTACAATACCTTGTTTTCTTTTTCTGAACCTCTGGGGACAACATACAACATTTGGTAGCTCCCTATAGCCCATGGAACAAAGCCCAGACTCCTCAGGAGGACCTCCAGGCCAGGCCCAGCCGGCTATGGCATTTCTCTCGTGCCGGTTCCCCCAGGCTGACCCTCCTCTTGCTGGCCTGATGGCCCCCCACAGCCTCTCTCCCACACCCCGCATTGTCTAATTGGTTGCACTTATTATTGTAGAACTCTCCGTTATTATTGATTTTGTGAGGTTCCCCTCTCCCTCCATAGGGTTTTCTCTGGGAAGGCAGGAATGGGTCTTTGTGGTTGTGTGGCTAACTTCTTCCTCCAGGCCCCAGTCACCCCAGGGCCAGGCCCAGGGCCATGGGAGGGCAGGGGGGTGCCTTGATCCCAGCAAAAGGTCTTCCTCTGGAGCTGCAGTGAGGTCCTAATTAGTGGCCCAGGGCAGCTGGGCAGCTCACAGGGCTGTCAGAGGAACGGGAGCTCTCAATGGGGCGGTACAGTTCCTTCTAGCCGTGACACGGACCACATGCCACACGGGCACACACCTGTAAGTGAGATGTGGAAAAAGGTAAGTGACCACCTTCTCAGGTTGTCCCCAAGATCGCGTGACTACTTGGTGTGCAGTCACGGCCTTAATTAGGTCACTCCGGTTCCAGCCCCATGTTCTTTCCACTGAGGGAGCTGCAGGTCCCTCCGGCCCGGCAGGGCCAATGGGTTTAAGGTGGTGCCAGCCCAGAGCAGGGACACGGGAGAAGGACAGGCCGGCAGGGAAGCAGTGGGTGGAGAGCCGGGCTCTGAGGGCGGCAGCCAGGTGCTCCTCCTCCGGTTTGGAGGGTTGGGAGCCACAGCCTCCTCCTCCACTGCCCACTTCAGCTGCGCCTGCGGCCCCGGCCTCCCCCAAAACCTGTGCTTCCCCCTGGCCATTTTCCTCCCAGACTCCTCCTGGTCTTGGGGGTCAAGAGGGGCAGGGCACTGCAGGGGCTGTCCCAGGCCTGACCAAGTCTGTGTTTGAAAACCCCTGGTTGTTTGGGGGCACCTGTCCCCTGAGACTCACAGGGCTCCTGGGAATTCCCAGAGCCGGGTTTCCAGGCCTCCTCTGTTTAGCTGTCTGGCCCCTCAGGACTTTTACAGGGAAAGTTGGGAGCTAAGGGGAGGCACCCCCTTACTGCACATTCACAGCAAAGAACCCACCATCACCCATCTCACCATCCTGATCAGAAGAGCCTTCTACCCGCCCCCCCCACCCCAATCCGTCTTTGTCCAGAGAGGCTTCCCTTGGGACCCGACTGTTGTGTCCTCACAACCTCGGTCCTTTCCTCTCACCTCCTTTCAGGATGGATTGCCTGGAGTTCAGGATTCCCAGACCCACTCACCCCATCCCCCATCCACAGTCTCCAGCCCATATTTGCCCAAACCCAGCAAGAGTGTCCCAATTTCCAAAAGGACTGAGGGGCCAAGACCTGTTTGGCTCAGTGGATAGAGCTTCGGCCTGTGGACTGAAAGGTCCCAGGTTCGATTCCGATCGGGGGCATGTACCTTGCGTGCGGGTGTACAGGAGGCGGCTGATCGATGTCTCTCTCTCATCGATGTTTCTGACTTTCTTTTTTTAAAAATATATTTTGTTGATTTTTCACAGAAAGGAAGGGAAAGGGATAGAAAGCCAGAAACATCGATGAGAGAGAGACATCGATCAGCCGCCT
The DNA here is from genome assembly GCA_004026805.1 of Lasiurus borealis. NCBI lineage: Eukaryota > Metazoa > Chordata > Mammalia > Chiroptera > Vespertilionidae > Lasiurus > Lasiurus borealis. The sequence continues at coordinate 25,228 of PVJN01010791.1, forward strand.
CCTGTACGCCCCCTACTGGGATGTGCCCGCAACCAAGGTACATGCCCTTGACCGGAATCGAACCTGGGACCTTTCAGTCCCCAGGCCAATGCTCTATCCACTGAGCCAAACCGATTTCGGCTATTTCTGACTTTCTATCCCTCTCCCTTCCTCTCTGTAAAAAATCAATAAAATATATTTTTTAAAAAAAAGGACTGAAAGGAGGCCCCAGGACGAGGGTCTTTCTCTTAACGAGGTAATAGCAACCAAAACGAGGAAAGGGAGCCCTCATTGATCAGCTGAGCATTTATCTGCCTTCCTTTCCTTTTGGCAGCAACTAGCCAAAGAGGAATTGGAAGCCCAGAGAGTTTGAGTAATTTGCCCAGGGCCACAACGTACATGGAGTCCCCAGGGACTGAGCCAGGGAAGGGACCCCAGCGGCACACTCGCAGCCACTGCTGTCTTCCCCCTTCCTCACTCAGGAGGAGCCCATCCAGGCTCCAGGAGGAGGAACTGTCGCTGTTACACTTACGTTGCTGGGTCAGAAGCTTTCTGGGTCTCTTCCTTCTGCTCCCCACTGTTCGTTCGTGGTCAGGGGGCATTTGTGCCTTTAGTGTGGCTGAAATACCGCACCACTGACCTGTTATGGCATTGTCTCTGGCATGTTCCTGTGGGGATGGCCATGGGGACTGGTTGGCTTTGTTTCCAATCTGGGTTGCTGGCATCAGCAGGAGGCTTCGTACTAAGGTCTTCCCACTATTGCGTTATGGCAACCAGTTTCAGAGCATGAGGCTGGGGCCTGGGCGGCTTGGTGCAGCGAGCTGCTGTCCGGTGCCATCACCCCTTGCCGTCTCTCTTCCTGAATCCATGAGGCAGGCCCTAGTAGGGCCATTCCCCGGCGTGCATTTGGGACTAAGTAGATTTCCCTGAAGCCTGAGTAGCAGCCGCCTGGCTCTGCCTCCCCTCTGCTGTCTTGTGAGGTGCTGAGCACACAGTTGGTGTTCTGTAGTGGAGAAGCTCAGCTCTGCCCTCACTTTTAAGAAAAATTTTTTATTGATTTTAGAGGAAAGAAGGAAGAGAGAGAGAGAGAAAGAGATATTTGTTTTCTACTTATTTATGCATTCATTGGTTGATTCTTGTATGTGTCCTGACCAGGGATTGAACTCACAACCTTGGCCTTTCGGGACAATGTTCTAATAAACTAAGCTATCTGGCCATGGCTGCCCCCAGTTTTCTTTTCTTTTCTTTTTAAAATATTTTATTGATTTTTCACAGAGAGGAAGGGAGAGGGAGAGAGAGCTAGAAACATCGATGAGAGAGAAACGTTGATCAGCTGCCTCCTGCACGCCCCCCACTGGAGATGCGCCCACAACCAAGGTACATGCCCTTGACGGGAATCGAACCTGGGACCCTTCAGTCCGCAGGCGGACGCTCTCTCCACTGAGCCAAACCGGTTCGGCCCCCAGTTTTCTTTATGAGCTTTCAGTATGATGTGTGGAACTACAGGGTGCTGTGGCTGACAGTGGGGACAAGACCCAGCCTCCACTGGTCTCCTGCAGCCCGCCAAGAGGTTGGCCTTGTGCCAGAAAAGGAAGGAATTGGCCAGAATGAGCACTGGCTGTGCACAGAACAGGTGAAGCTGGTGTTCACCTATACCTGGTACCGGTCCCACCTCACCATTGCAGGCCTTTCCCTCCCACCCCCCCGCTCTCCCCACTGCTCCTCCCCACCCCCCTGCATCCCTCCATGGCTAGAACAACGTGGCATTCACCAACTGGGCCCCCTGCCTTAGTCTGCTCATCCCCCACCCCTCAAAAAATCCATTCTGCTCAAGAGCTGAGAGGTCTTTCTGAAGCAGCTATCTGATGTTGAGTCTCTGCCTCGAATTCTTTGAGGGTTGCCCCCTGTTGCCCTTTGGCAGACACAGCTCTCCCAGGATGCTTTGTGAGAGTGGGCCCTGTGCCCCCTTCTGGGACACCCTGGCACCTCCGGGCTAGACTGGCGATGGTGGCTCCCTCTCAGCACATTTGCTCCTCTGTCCCAGCACCTCCTTCCACTCCAGCTCTGCCCAAGTTCCGGCCTTATCACAGCTCAGCTGTCTCTTTGTCCCTCTGCTTCCCGCTGGGACTGGTCTTTGTGCTTTCCTCCTGCTCGGGGAGTGGCCCCAGGTAGCTGGGAGCCTGGTGGTGAGTGAGAGAGTGAATAGAACTTGACAAAGCTCATTCGACAAAGCTGGCTGGGAGCAGCCTGATTGGAAATCAAAGACTTTGGGCTCCAGCTCTCGTACTTAACTCCTGCGAGTCCCCGGGGCCCTTGCTCAGAGCCTGCTTACTCTTACTTTGCAAGCAGTGGTAACCACGTGGAGATCTGGTTTCCCTGCAGCAAACAGGAAGGAAAGAAGCAAGAAAGGAAGGAGCAGCAGATGACTTGACAGCTGGGAGGTGGAGGGGGACCCACACAAAGACTAGGAAACCAGAGACTAAGAGAATGGGTAACCGGGGGAGTTTGGAGGAGGAGGGACAGTTTTGTGACCTTGGGGAGTCCTGAGGCTCATGTGGATAGGCCCAGATAGGGATCTGCACAGTGAGAAGGTAGGGGGGAGGGGGGCCTCCAGGAAAGGCCCCTCACCTTGGGGATAGTCTGACACAGTGCCTTTCTCCTACTTGAAAGAGCCTGGGCACCAGCAGGATTCGTGAAAACGTAGGTTCTGATCCAGCAGGTCTGGGGCGGGGCCTGATACTGCGTTTCTGACAATCCTGGGTGACCTGGTCCGGGGACCACACTTTGAGTAGCCAGCCCCTGCCTGCTTGAAATACACGATTTCCATACAAGGCCGTTTGAAAGAAAAGTGGGGGGGTGTTCTGATGTCCTGGTGAGATCTGAGGCACGATCCCCCAACACTAAGGCATTTTCTGGGCCACTGCCACCCCCCTGAGAGCCCCCTTCTGAGGGGTCCCTGGGGAGTTTCTGATAGTTGAGCCTTAGGCAGACAAAAGCTGGCGGCCTCTTTCTTCCATTAAGGCAAGATTATTTGTGTGTTGAAAACCAAGAAAGCCCAGGGGCTCCGCACAGTGGGAGCCCAGTGATTCGTGGAAAAAGGAGCTGCCAGCTCTGGGCCCACATTGGAAACTGGCCCTCACGCTCTTGCTAGCGGGCCTTTGGTGGGGTGAGGACGAGGCACCACTGGCCCCTCTGGCCAGGCTGGACGCTTTTCTAGGTCATAGGCACCCACAGGCGTGTGTTCAGAGATCTCAGCCCATCCTGACTCACCTACCCCAGTCAGGAAAGAGTGGGCCCATGGGAGCAGACCTAATCCTCTGACATAGGATGGCTAGGCGGGGTCCCTCAGCCAGGCCTGGTGCAGTCAGCACAGGGAGCCCCCGCAGGCTGTGGATCTGGGTTCCCTGCAGAAGGCGAAGATGGTGGGACCCGTTTGAGGCCTGGTTGGGTGTGGGCAGCCCTGCGGAGCAGAAGCCCTGGAAGCTGTCAGCCTCCTCTTCTTGGCTGCAGACAGGCACTGCTTTTAGAAATAGCTCCCTCGCGCTGGCTGCTTCCCCGGTGCAGGGGCCAGTGCGGGCGTCTTATCTCCATTTGGCCCCTCTCCCACCCTGCACGGCACAGATGGCTCACACCCTCAGGCTGCTGAGGGCCTCCACCCCAGGCCTCTCCCAAGTGAGTGGCAGGGCTGGGCTCGAACCCGGCCTGGGTCAGCAGGGACATCCCCAGTGCTGCTCGGACCAGAGTCTCTCCCTAACAAAACCTGGAGAGTACACAGATGACAGGGAGGGAGGACATTTTAAAGATTTAAAAAAATATTTACTTACATCTGTGTTTTTAAATTGATTTCAGAGAGAGGAAGGGAGAGGGAGAGAGAGAGAGAAACATCATTGATGAGAGAGAATCATCCATCCACTGCCTTCTGCAGGCCCCCTCCCCGATTAAACCTGCAACCTGGCAAGTGCCCTGACTCGGAGTCAGGTGCATGGGCCATGCCCAACCACCTGAGCCACACTGGCCAGGGCAGGACTGAAGACATTTTAAAGCAAAAACATGGGGAAAAGGTCACCAATCCCGAGGAGGGATAGAGCAGTGGTCGGCAAACTCATTAGTCCACAGAGCCAAATATCAATAGTGCAACAATTGAAATTTCTTTTGAGCCAATTTTTTTTTAAAACTTAAACTTCTTATAACACCAATTCTTCAAAATAGCCTCGCCCAGGCCATGGTATTTTGTGGAAGAGCCACACTCAAGGGGCCAAAGAGCCGCATGTGGCTCGCGAGCTGCAGTTTGCCTACCACAGAGCTAGAGGGAAGCTCCAGGAAACACAAAAGGGTGCTGGGTTTTTGGAATTACATGTGCTTTTTCTTTAATATCCTGGGTTGTCTTTAATAAGAAAACGCTGGGTTAAAAATTTAAATTATAGAAAAAAGGAGCTAAGATGTTAGTCGTGGGGAGCCAAGGGCTTAAGGGAATTCTAATAAGCCTGCAAGCATTTGGAAGATGTAAACCAGGGGGAGGAGAAGAAAATGTGTTGACGGTCTGAAACGGCCGGGGTGTGCCTGCAGGTTTAGGCCAGGCTTGTAGAGAGAGGGAAAGCCCCAGCGAGGCTTCGGGCTGGGACCCTGCCTGTGGGGCCTCCCTGGGCCGGGGTTTCCCTCCCTCTCCTGGCTTTCTCCTTCCGGCTTCCCCTGTGACCTGGTCCCACATCCCAGTGCTGGGAAGTGACTCTGTCTCCAGGGGCGATGCCTGACGGGTGGAACCGACTTGGGCAGGCTGTGCTAGGTGCTGTTTCCTTTTCTCGGGGCTGGATTCCAAACTGCAAGGAGCGTGACAGCATTTTCATGGGGCAGGCAGCAAAAGGGTTTTCTAGAACAAGGAGAACATATCCAACTTCCTTCGCCTTTCCCACAGGCCCCAAAGTTTGATGGAAGATGAGTGATTTTCAGTGGCTTTCTCTAAAGGGGCTTCCACACGGCAGTTGCCTGAGAAGAGGGCCCCTGAGCACATTAAAGAAGGTAGTTGTGCCCTCTGGGCCAGCCTGGGCACCTCTGCTCAGAGTCTGCCCCTCCAGCACCTGCAGCCACACCCACCAGGGGATGTGGTAATAACCTAGAGAATCTTACAGCCTTCAGAAAGGCCCTTACCTTTTTAACACCTGACTGCCCCAGAAATTCCCCTCTACCTTAGCTTCGGCTAACCTGTCTCTGTGAACTGTCCTTGGAGGGGCCACTGCCACCCCCCTGAGAGCCCCATTCTGAGGGGTCCCTGGCATTGTGTAAGGACTGACCTGATAGCAGATCCTCCTTCCCCAGAACCTACCTCTGGTGGCCATGCCTCCCGGCCCCAGGGTTGGGCTGCAGGCTTGGGCATCAGGATGGATGTCCTCCTTGTTAACCTCACTAGGCCCTAGTGACCTTGGGCTAGTTGACCTTGATGGGCCTGGTTTCTTCATCAGCCAAACAGTATTATATCCCTCAGAGGATGTACTGGGGGTTTAAATCCGTTCAAATTTATTTGAAGGGCTTGGCTGGTGAGACTTTCTCCAAATGTTTGTGAGATGGCAACATCAGTATTCTCTAGGCCAAAAATGAATGACTTTGCATATTTGGGCAGTCCAACGCATCATGCTTTAGGACCCAAATCAAAATCCACCCACATCCAGGACTCAGCAACGTGGTTCCTGTCACTTCTGCCAAAGGCTTCACATATGAATTGTAAGATGTGTAAATCTCACAGTTGCAGTAGTGGGTCTGATCACTGGGACACTGAGTAGGCACAGTGCCCCCTGGCCCCCCTTCAAGTTGAGGGGCACATAGTATATAACTCAGTTAATGATCATTTTTGCGTTCCCCACGCCCATGTAAAGCCAAGCTCCTGTTTGGAAGTCCCAGGTTCATTGTGATCCACACAGGGCTTGGCTTTGCTGCCTACCTCAGCTGTCACCATCCATCAAGTGGGTGACTCATCACCACTTTACAGAACTGTGGAATTCAACGAGGTGATTTAGCACAATGCCTGGCACTTAGTAAACTCTCAATAAAACAAGAACCAGGTGACTATTATTAGTTCTTCATAGGACGGGTAAAGATGAAAAGGAGTAGAATATGAAACAATGCGTCGTCAACTGCAAAGCAGACCGGTTTCAGTTACGAGGCACTTTGAATCCCATGGTGTGTGCTGCACACGTATGTAGTCTTAGCTGCTTGGAGAGGAGCAGATGAAACAGTAAGATGACAGGGCACTTGGGAAGTTTTTTTGCTTCTCTTGCAAATACAGGCCTGAAGGAAGGGACTGTGGACAAACCCTCCTAGATGGCCTGAATGATCAATCCCAGCTCCACGGGGCGTGGGGAAGCTGCCACTACTGGGACCACTTTATAGTCCTGCCAGGACTCACAGAGATGGCACTGGGCCGGTGCCTCCAGCAGGAACAACGAAAGCAGCCTTTCCTGCATCCCTGGGAGTGAAGGTGGTGACTGGCTCGTGACCCCTTCCTGCCCTGTCTTTCTTGGCCTTGGAGATGCCCCCTCTTTGTCTCTCCGCTGTCTATTCCTGTGCCAAGCTGGTGGCTCACGGCGGGACACCAGCGGGGCTGTGGCTGCAGCTTCAGCTCTTTCTTCTGTCTGGGACCTGCCCCTGGGTGGTGGCTCTGCTTCCAGGCAGGAAAAAGTGATCAAACCAAACTTTCCAGCCCAGATACAGAAAGTGGAATTCCTTCACCTGTCCCCAGGCTGTGTTGAGTCCCTTTCTGACATATTTGTCCTTGTTCTTAGTCTTGGAGAATGTTTGAAGCTTCAGGGCCTCAAATAAAGGTTTTGCAAAAACCTTCTGCACTCCTCTCAGTCAGAATCCAGATGAAAAACAAAACAAAACGGAAGAAAGTCCCCAAGGCCCTCCCCACGCATGGCCTGCTCTCCACAGCCCCTCTGTGCTTGGGCGGGCAGGGGGGGGGCATATCGCTTCAGGTTAGGGGAGCAAGGAAACCCTGGACAAATTCCCGCTTTGTTCCCTGATCTTTTTTTATCTCCACCCTCGCCCCTATTTGCCTGTTGTTCCTGGGTCCTTAGTCTTTACACCTAAGTTTTGGGGCTGCTCCTTTCCTGCCTTCTTTTCCTTCCTTAGTGTTCAGACCCTAACCCTCTGGGCATCAGCCCCCACTGGTTCACATCTTGAATGCACCCCTCTCCCCTGGTGGAATGCACACTGTGCGCTGAGCAGTGGGTGGAGGCCATTTCATTCAAAATCTCAGCATGGCAGTGGCTGTCCTGGTTGTTTCACTGGTCGCCCTTCTGGAATTGCCCGAGGAAGTGTTTCCCAAAGTTAACTCTTTGGTACCCCAGGTTGTCAGTTGTGCCTCTTCCTGTGGAAATTTCCCAGATGCGGAGACCTGTGGTCAGACGAGTCTGTGTGCTGTTTTCCTCTGCTAAATCTCAGACACATGACTGTATGGAAGGCTCTGGAAAGTTCCACACTGAAGAAGCCTGTTTACTTTGACTAGGACTCCCTGTAATGGAGACTGTCCCGGTGGCCTGTTTGTAAGAGCTCTCCTTTCTCAGGTCTCCTCCTAGTCGCCTGTTTTTGCCAGAGAGCCCTTCCTTGTGTTGGCTAAGGCCGTTTCTGTCCTGGCCATGCTCAGAGCCCACTCCTCGCTGTCCTAAGGTTCCCAGGAAGTAAATGCGCAATCTGAGGACAGCTCTCTGCTTCCTAGCGCCAAATGCTCCTGGTTCCTTCCACTCTAATCCTGGTGGGGTCTTAAACACCATCCCCCTTCCTGGGTGCTCCCCACTGACCAGGCCCCTGGCCCCCGAAGTTTGGATCAGCCTGGAGTGGAGCCGATGATTGTGGGCTAGGGAGTACTGCAGCCCCCTTTGTCCAGGATTGGGAACTTTTCCTTCTCACCTTCATGATGTTTGGGGCCACCCCCAAACTCACTGGAGTCTGGCAGATCTCCAAATGTCATCACACATGCCACTGAGCCCTTTCCTCCAAGACTGAGAAGTGGGTGTGGAGGACTTAGTTTTGCGATCTTGCCTTAAAAAAAAAATAGTGATAAGGTACACGTTTTACTATTTTACCCATTATTAAGAGCACAGTTTCAGTGGCATTATGTGTATTCACATTGTTGCACAACCATCACCACCATCCATCTCCACACTTCTTTTCATCTTGTAAAACTGAAACTCTGTTAACAAAAACAATGAAATAAGAGCAACCCATTTCATTCCCACCACCATTCTACTGTCTGTGAGTCTGACTATTCTAGGTACCTTGTATAAGTGAAACCCTATAGTAGTTGTCCATGTTGTAGCATGTGCCAGAATTCCCTTTCTTTTTCTTTTTTAAGAGTATGTTTTTATTGATTTTTAGAGAGAAAAGGAGAGGGATAGAGAAAAAGAAACATCAATGAGAGAGATACATCGATTGACTGCCTCCTGCATGCCCCCTAGTGAGGATTGAGCCCGCAACCCAGGCATGTGCTCTGACCAGGAATCGAACCAATGACCTCCTGGTTCATGAGTTGACGCTCAACTAACTGAGCCACACCGGCCGGGCTCTTTCCTTTTGAAAACTAATATTCCACTGTAACTACACACCACATTTTGTTTATTTAGTCTTCCATGGGCATTTGAATTGTCTTCACCTTGAGTATTGGGAATAATGCTGTATGAACATGTTCAAGTCCCTGCTTTCTTTCTTTCTTTTAAAATATATTTTTAATAATTTCAGAGAGGCAGGGAGAGGGAGAAAGAGACAAAAATCGACGATGAGAGAGAATCATTGATCAGCTGCCTTCTGCATGCTGTACAGTGGGAATTGAACCTGCAACCCAGGAATGTGCCCTGACTGAGAATCGAACCGTGACCTCTGGGTTCATAGGTTGACACTCAACCACTAAGCCATGCCAGCTGAGCCAAGTCCCTGCTTTCAGTACTGTTGGGTGTATACCCAGAAGTGGAATTGCTAGGTGATGTGTGCTCTTCCTTGCTCTGTTTTATTCCTGGACATCACCAGCTTGCTGAGATCTTTTAGGCCTTGCTTCGGCACCAACTTTGTGTCACCAACAAATTTGGTAGTTGGCACCCTTCTAGGTATCTCTACAACCAATAGCAAACCCACTAATTGTATAGGCATCTATGACCTGTTTATCTTCCCCTAGCAGCCTATCAGAGGGGCCTTGCTCACCCTGGCAGAGATAATGGGTTAGCCGTGGTTTTCTGTGTGACTAGCTTGACAATCTTGTTTCAAAAGCAAATGAACATGTGACACAACAGTTTTACTCTTGGATATATACCTAAGGGAAATGAAAATGTATGTCTACATAAAAACTTGTATGGAGTGTGATAGCAGCATTGTTCATAACAACCAAAAGTGGAAACAACTCAAATGTCTATCAACTGATGAATGGATGAATAAAGTATGGTATATTTATACCATAGGATATTATTTAGCAATGAATAAAAAGGAATAAAGTACCGATTAACATATGCCACATTATGGATGAATCGTGAAAACATTATGCTAAATGAAAGAAACCAGATACAAAAGGTCACATACGGTATGATTCCATTTATCTGAACTGTCCAGATAGGCAAATACATACAGAAACCAAACTAGTAGTTGCTAGGGGGCAGTGTGTATATCCTATATAATAAGAGGCTAATATGCAAATTGTCCTCTCGACCAGGAGTTTGACCAGCAGGCAGGCCGGCCAAACACCCAGGTCCCCTACCCCTGGCCAGTTGGTCAGACCTCACCCATACACGAATTCATGCACGGGGCCTCTACTACACACACACACACACACACACACACACTGAGTGGCCAGATTATTATGCATTCAGAGATCATAATAATCTGGCCACTCAGTGTATATTATATCTCAATAAAGCTGTTATTTTAAAAAAAGTTAAAACCGAGTAAATAAGGCCCACCCCTGAATTATTATATTTATTGAGCTGGTGGCAATCATTGCTTTCTTTTCAAGGGCTCACAAACGGTCCTTTGGCAATACTGGATCCTGGACTGGTCCATCTGTGATGCATACACACTGGCCCCCTTCCTGGAAACCCAGAAGAACCTTGCTCATTGCAAACCTGGAACACCTTTTTGTCCTTAAGTGTCCTGGGAGTCACCAGCAGATCCAGGGGTCTTGCCTGCACCCAGTAGCACTAGTACAGTGATTCTCCCAGGCAAGGAGGCAGTGCTTAGTGACAGCACAGAGCTGCTTGAGTTGGAAGAGGCCAAGCAGAAGGAGTTGGCGTCAGCGAGTTCCAGAGGGGGACAGACAATGGGTGCTGTTGGAGATCAGAGGGGAGAGGGGGCAGCTCCCAGAACTCTGGGGTATAGAAAGCCACCGCAGAGAGGAGTGGGTGGGTGGTGTGTTCCCGGTGGGAGGATTGGCACGAGTCAGCCACTGTGGCTGGAACAGATCATGTTGAGGAGTGCAGGCCTCATGTCCAGCCCGACCCCGTGGGCCTCAGAATACCTCCAGCCTACAGAGATGTATTTCTGGTTGCCTACAGGCTGTAATTCCTGGTGGGTGGTGGTGCGGTTCCCAACAATGGTGGGTTTTTGTTGTTAGGTTGGGGGAAGGGCGAGATAGATGGTGAAGAAACCAGATTATTTTGTCTAATTTTTTAAAATATATTTTATTGATTTTTTACAGAGAGGAAGGGAGAGGAATAGAGAGTTAGAAACATCGATGAGAGAGAGACATAGATCAGCCACCTCCTGCACGCCCCCCACTGGGGATGTGCCCGCCACCAAGTACATGCCCTTGACCGGAATTGAATCTGGGACCCTTCAGTCCGCAGGCTGACGCTCTATCCACTGAGCCAAACCAGTTTCGGCAATTTTTTAAAGTGCTAAAATACACATAAAATTGACTATCTTAACCATTAAGTGTACATTCACATTCTCAAGTAACCGTCATCACCATCCGTCTCCAGAAACTTTTTCACATCCCAAACTGAAACTCTAGCCCAGAGATTTTCAACACTTTTCATCTCATGACACATATAAACTCATTACTAAAATTCTGTGGCACACCAACAAATATTTTTTTGGCCAACCTGACCAAAAAAAAAAAAAAAGGTATAACTGTCATTTACACCAGACAGTTATTGTTGTGTTGGTTGTTGTCATTTTTTTCTTAGACAATTTAAGGGAAAAGAGATCAGTGCCCCTGATGATATATCAGGTATTGCACGTTTTAAAAATTCTTATGAGACACCATGGTTGAAAATAGTGGCTCTAGCCCATTTAACAGTAACTCCTCATTCCCCCATTGCTAACCACTGTTCTACTTTCTATCTCTATGAATTCTAGATACCTCATATAAATGTGATTGTGTGGTATTTGTCTTTTGTATCTGGCTTATTTCAACCCTAGCATAATGTCAAGGTTAATTTGTGTCGCAGCATGTATCAGAATTTCATTCCTTTTTATTACAAATAATATTTTACTGTATAAATATGCCATATCCCATTGTATGGATATACCACATTTTATTGAACCACTCATGTGTCAATGGACATGTGGGTTGTCTCTGCCTTTTGGCGATTATGCATAGATATGTTTTTTAAAGCAAGAGAGAACTCTGGGCAGCAGAAAATAAGATGGACTTGAAGGAAGGAGGCCAGGGAGTCTGTGAGAAAATGCTGTAATAATCCGAGTATGTAGAGAAGACAGGTGGAGTGGTCAAGAGAAAGCAGAGGACAGAAGGCTAAAGAAGGCCTACTGGGCTGACCTAGGCATTCTGCTATAGAGAGCAGGGCTGGATCTCCACGTGGGGTGGCTAGCTTTGTTTCCAGGGAGAGGGATGGGGTGCTCAAGGGACAACCAGCAGAAGTGCTGGCTCTGTGGTTAAACTCAAACAAGAGGGCAGAGCCCGGACCCCTCTCAGCTGTCATACACAAAAGTGACCATTCAGAACTAGAGACTAGATGAGTGAGCTAGAGGGCAAAGCATAAAGCCAGAGTTCAGTGGCCAAGCCTGATTCACAGACTCGTGCAAGGGCAGGAAGCATAATTAGGAGACAGAAGGATGAGAGGAGGAGTTGGTGGAAATGGGGGTAGAGAAATGTGAGGGGAGGCTACTGGAATCTGGTTGCTTTGTGTGAATATAGTGGGTGCATGGGGTGTATTCCTGCAGCTCGTCTGTTGTCCAGTATCAGGAGATTCAGTTGATGTTTATTGACAGAAATGGAAGGAATAAAAATAAACAGGAATATTTTCATCGTTAAGAAACTATGGCGATAAATCATTAAAACAAACATGTAGTACAAGATCCACTGTGAATCATAGCATGCAGTACCCAAAGGTGTTTTGCGGAAGATGGTCCCTTCAGATGCAGTGGCCTCGGTGCTGCAAAGCAGGAGGTATTTGAGTCGCTTTTCAATAAGTGAGGCCAAAGATTCACACGTTTGGGAGAATAACAAGTGTTCTTTCGTCTGGCTGTGCCCTGCCTCATCAGTGTACTTCCTTTGACTCCGCAGGTATGATGCTGGACGGGACGGCTTCATCGACCTGATGGAGCTGAAGCTGATGATGGAGAAACTGGGGGCCCCCCAGACCCACCTGGGCCTGAAAAGCATGATCAAGGAGGTGGACGAGGACTTTGATGGCAAGCTCAGCTTCCGTGAGGTACCTGTGTCTTACAGTCCTGGGCCCCTGGAGGGGGAGTGGTCCTGAGGGCACCCTCAAATGTACAGTCTCTCTTGGAGTACAAATGGCATGGGCCTATTCAGAGCAGAGTTTGGATATTTAATCTACAGTTCTGCTTGTAAAAACAATTTAAGGTGCTAGTGAACCTCGGTTCTGCCATGGAGATTGAAAGTCGGTGTGGCCCCCAAGGTAGCTCAGTTGTGTGGCACATTGTCCTGTACACCAAAAGGTGGCGGGTTTGGCCCAGCCAGTATTTCTCAGTGGTTGAGCATTCACCTATGAACCAGGAGGTTGCAGTTTGATTCAGAGTCAGGGCACATATTCAGGTTGTGGGCTCAATCCCCAGTAGGGGGTGTGTAGGAGTCAGCCAATCAATGATTCTCTCTCAGTATTGACGTTTCTATTTCACTCTCCCTCTCTTTTCCTCTCTGAAATCAATAATATATATACATATATATATATATATATATATTTTTGAAAAGTGGCAGGATTGATTCCCCATCAGGGCACATTCTGAGTTTGCAGGTTCGATCCCCTATCAGGGTATATTTGGGAGGCAGCCTATCCACATTTCTCCTTTCACATTTATTCTCTCTTTCTCTCTCTCTCCCTCTCCCTCTTTCTCTCCCTCACTCTAAAATCAATTGAAAAAAGAAATAAATAAATAAAGTCAGTGTGGATAGGTTAACCTCATTTGGGTAAAATGATATAAGTATCAAGCAATCTGGAAGTATATTCACCAAAATATTCATAGTACGTATTTCTGGGTGCAAAATCTTGGTGGTTATATAAGTTTATACTTTTTTTATATATTAAAACTTTTCAGCCAAAATCGGTTTGGCTCAGTGGATAGAGCGTTGGCCTGCGGACTGAAAGGTCCCAGGTTCGATTCCAATCGAGGGCATGTACCTTGATTGCAGGCACATCCCCAGTAGGGGGCGTGCAGGAGGCAGCTGATTGATGTCTTTCTCTCATTGATGTTTCTAACTCTCTATCCCTCTCCCTCTCTGTAAAAAATCAATAAAATATATTTAAAAAAAAAACTTTTCATTTTTATAGTATGCACTTAAAAATAGTGCAGCTTCCTTTGTGGGCTGTATGCACAGTCTTGTTGTAGGTAAGCTGATTGCTGCTGGTATCACTGGGAGGAATTGACCTCCAGGCCCATTAGCTTAGCACCAGTTGTGTCTACAGTGGGAGAACTTCTGTGTTGGATACACCCTTATGGGGCAGGACTTGCTTAAGTGGGGTTTTGGCACTTACTGAGTCTGCCCTCTGACTGTGTCTCTTAAGGATGTGAAGAGTTATAATCTGGATGGTCTCACTCTGACCACTGGGCATACTTTATATGTTTGAGTTTTATTGAAAGGCCTCTATATGTGTCAGAGTGGCTTGGAATTAGAATAACCTGGGGGCAACATTCAGGCTGAAGGCTTGGGGCTTCAGCCCAGCTGCTGAAGTCTATTCTCAGGTATGTCTCAGGTGATCCCTCAGGGGCTGGGAATAGAGAAGATTGTCCTTCCTGGTGTTTACCCTTGGTTACTAATATTCCAGAAACAGTGGAGTGCCAGCATCCTGCTTTCAAATGGTGACTTTAATGGAGTACTGGTCTTCTGTCCAGGCTAGATAGGAGGCTCTTCCTGGGGTCTTTGCAGCTGACTGGCATCCACGAGTCCCTGCCCAGCTGTGATGAAACTGACCTTGCCTCTTACTGCCCACAAATCAACTCCAGATTTTTCCATCGCTCCCTTTCATGAACTGGTAGATGTGGATAGAGATGGAAGATCATGGAAAACATGTGTTGGGCATAGCCCCCTTCCTCCCCCAACTAATATAATCCAGTCCAGTTTTCATTGCAGAGCTGGGAGCTAGAGGGCTAGAAAGGTCAGCATTTGCCTGAAATCAGGCCTTAGCTTATGGCTGGGCCTGAGCTGCAGCCTGTATGTCAGATGTGTCACTTGCCATGGTCACCTTTCCACCTGTTCCTCCTCTCCCTCACTTGCCATTTGGTTCATTTATATCATGCATGTGTGGTACTGGGCACTGACTCTTTCCTACCCCGGGACCCCTGGGATGTAGAAGGTAAAAGCTTATGCTTAGTGAAGCTTTGGAGGCAACACCGGGGAAAGAGCTTCTGTGGCTAAGTTGTGATCTCTGGGGAACAGAAATCAAGAGGGTGTTGAGAGGTCTGTGCAAGTCACCAACTGAGCTAACACAATCCCTGCCCTGAGTTTTATTAAAGGGCCCCTCAAGTTTGCTCTTCCCGGAATCCAGGATGCTTAGTTAGCTGCTGGACATGCTGGTTTGGCCATTTTCCACAGATGGTGGATAGTAGAGAACTGGACATCTCCAAGGGTTCCACGGTGGGTTTTCAACCTGCTTAAAGGGCTCGGTGACCTTTGCATTCACTCCTTTCTCAGTTCAGAGCCCCAGTGATCTCTCCTCTGGCAGTTTTACCTCCAGAGGAATAAGCTCGCTTCCTGTTACCACGCTGTGCTTATGGAGGGAGGTTTGCTGTCAGACCTCAGTCTCACATAAGCTGCAGAACTTCAGCATGTTATTTTCCTTCTGTGCCTGTTTTTCTGTCTTAATATAAGAGTGTTAATAGCTTTTCCTCAGGACTGTTGGGAGAAACAAGTTCTCTTCCTTTGCCTGTATCAGAACTCTTAGTTATAAGTGACAGAAAGAGAATGTCAACTAATGTAAATGAGAAAAATCAAATCAGTATTGGTTCACATACCTGGAAGATGAGGAAGTAGAAATGCATTAGGCACAAGTAATCCAGGGTCATTCTCTTGACTTATCTCATCATCTTGACTGTGCTTTCTTCTGTGTCCACTTCATCTTCTACTTCCACATAGGCATTGTCCCAGCATCTGCAAGATGGCTGACAGCAGCTCCAAGGTGCAGTGTCCCAGTTTAGCAACCCCAGTGAATAGAGCACTTCTTTGTCTCAGTCCATACCAGTCCTAGAGGAAGGCCTCCGATTGGCCCTACTAGGAATACATGCCCATGTCCTGGACCAATCATTGCATTCAGGAGACTGTGATTGGCTATGGCCAGGTCAGATGCTACAGGGCACCATGGTCAACAGACTTAACATCATCACATGTGACAGAGGTTTCGAGGAAACAAAATTGCTTCCATCTTCAGTTTCTTTCTCAAAATCTGGCACTTAGTAGGTATTTACCTTTCTTTAACTCTTCTAAGCAAGTCACACATAAATAAAACTCTTTGATATAAAAAGTAGCTCTCTGTTGAGTATTATTTTGCTGCTTTTCCCAAATATACAAGGAAATTGATCTCCCTCTTAAACCTTTTCATTTCTACTTATGAAAATAATGCATGTACATTAAGGGCATTTTAGAAAATAACATATAGGGAACCATTAAAATGCTGATGTAATATAGTGTTTCTTGACCAGAGAACAATTATTGACAATGTATAAAGTAGAGACAAGCTCTACCTGGTATGGCTCAGTGTATAAAGCATTGGCATGCAGACTGAAGGGTCCTAATTCCATTATGATCAAGGGCACATACCTAGGTATAGGCTTGATGCTCACCTGGGCCTGACCAATCAATGGGACATTGATGTTTCTCTCTCTCTGTCTCTCCTCCTCCCTTCCACTGAAAATATCCTCAGGTGAGGATTAACAAACAAACCAATTTAAAAAAAAGTAAGGATCAAAGTAGATTACTAAACTGTCTGTAAAATATTATTTGCATTTGTGTTTTGTGTGTGTATTCAGACACACTGAAGAAGCATAGGATAGGCCAAAGTTAGCAGTTCTATCTCCATCCTCACCTGAGGACATATTTTTATTGATTTTAGAGAGAGAGGAAGGAAGGGGGAGAAAGAGAGAAAGAGGAACATTGATATGTGAGGGAAACATTGACCAGTTGCCTCCTGTAGGAGCCCAAACTGGGATCAAACTTGCAACCTAGGTATGTGCCCTCGTGGGGGATTGAGCCTCAACTTTTTAGTGAGTAGGACTATGCTCCAACCAACTGAGCCACCTGGCCGGGGATACCCTTGAGTTTTTATATAATGACTACCCCCTTTTTAATTAAGCTAAGTCTGTTTCTGTTACTTGCAAACTACGAGCTCTAATTAACTAATATGGAGATGTGTTCGCATCTCAAACTAGAGCCGTGACATTTAAAATTATCAGAAGCATTTTATAGCTTGTATCTGAAATTGCTTTTAGCTTTGACAGTTCTCTCTGTTTCTTTGTTTTCTGTTTCTCCTTCCCTCCCCCGCTCTTTGCTCATAGCTAGGACATTTTCCAATTCTCCACAACATACCAGTCTTTGTGGACTATAAATAGGAAGGCAAACAAGGCTGGGCAGTTAGAGACATTATCATTCAGGGGCTGGTGATGGTAATAAAATTAAATGAGAATGTCTGACATGCTTTTGGAAGGCTGCACATTTTCGGGTTGAGCTGGACTTTTTATCTTCTTTAACTGGCTAGGATGGGGGCCCCTAAGTAATGACAGGGCTCCTCTTGGTCATCTGCTGAGCTGGCAGAGTGAGCATCTGAGGCCAGGCTGGGATCTGCTCTGGGAAAAGACCCACGAGGAATACTTGAAGCTATTCTGTAAACACAGAGGAACATTGTCATCTCCACTTCGGATGTGAGAGGCCTCCCCAGGGTCACCTGGGTAGTTGCTAGGCTCTGTCTTTCCTGGGTTGCCTCCCTGGGCCCAAGGGAATGGCTGGTATGGAGAAGCTACCTGCTTTTGTGTGTGTGGTGGGGGAGGGGGTTCTGTAACTAAATGCTTTAAGGACAGGCAGGGTACCGAGGGACAAGGGACAGATACATCCCTCCTTCTCTCCTGGAGTGGCTCACATTTGCAGCATTGAAGTCTTTGCTGCTTCAGTCTCTTCTGTGAGAGCCCGACCATAACCGTCCCCAAATCCCCCTTCCCCTCCCTTCTCCTCTTGCGGACCTCACCTTCTTCAACAGGCTTGTTTTCTGTTTCGTTTTATAGCCAATATGTATGTATTAATTTTAAAAAATAGTTAAATACATTTCTTTTATAATACCGGAACTTGATTCTCAGGCATATAAAATGAAACTCCGAAGTGTCTTTATAGTCATTGATAAAGCTGATACCATATATAGCTTTCATATAAGTATACTTAATATTTTCCAAGCCTCTGGAGCTGGTGTTTGAGCTCTGATAGTCTGCAGTAGACTGA
The DNA here is from genome assembly GCA_004026805.1 of Lasiurus borealis. Classification (NCBI taxonomy): domain Eukaryota; kingdom Metazoa; phylum Chordata; class Mammalia; order Chiroptera; family Vespertilionidae; genus Lasiurus; species Lasiurus borealis. Next base: position 43,079 of record PVJN01010791.1, read on the forward strand.
GTCTTTACCGGCCTCTAGTGAGAGAGTTTGAAGTTGCGGGTGGATGAACATTGTGTTGCTACTGAGCCAACCGGTGGCCTCTGCAAAGCTGCGAGTCCCTGCACATCTTGCTTCATCCCTGAGCATCTTGCTTCATCCCTAGCTTTGCATTCAGCAATGCCCATAGTGGAGTCAAGACCCCCCAAGGAAGAATTACAAAGAAAGGTTTCTTAGTAACATTTTTGGGGTGGTGATGGTAGAAGTTAAAACTTTTTCTTTTTAATATGTTTTTATTGATTTTAGATATAGAGGGAGAGAGAAAAAAACAACAGCAACACTGAGGTTGATTGGCTTCTTCCTGACACCCCCTACTGGGGATCAAGCCTACAACCCAGGCATGTGCCCTGACTGGGAATCAAACCTGTGACCCACCCCTGCATGGGGGGATGCTCAACCAACTGAGCCACACTGCCCAGAGTGAGGAGGAAGACACTTCCCTCTAGGAATTAAGAGCCTTGGCAGTAAAAGACACCCCAGGTGGGATTTGGAGAGCCTGTTAGAGGTATTTTACTCTCACTATAATTTAGGGAAGTATATGTCCTTTTCTCTTGGGAAGCCATTCTCTAGAGAAGAAGGTCGTGAAAAAGAACCTGAGATTTCCCTATATTTTAGGTAGCACATGAAAACCTAGAGAAGCCTCTTTGATGTGGAATGCATAACTCATATTCTTCCCAAAATGGAAAAATAAATGGTAGAAGTTGGATAGCAGTTATTGACAAATAAATTCAGAAAAATTCTTTAAAGAAGAGAAGTTAAAGGCCATAAAATGGACTTGGGGGAGAAAGACAGAAAGCTGGGGGACCAGCCTTCTCAGCTTGGCCTATTTATTTATTTTTAAATGAATTCTACGGAGGCCTTGGCACAGGCTGGCTTTAAAGATTAACTCATTCAGGTCACATTTTGAATCTGGAAGAAGGAGATGGATCATCCAATAAATGATGTGGGGATTACTAACTAACCATTTGAAGGAAAATAAGGTTAATGATCAACATTGCATGACAGATCAGAATAAATTTCAAAGATTAAATATTTACATGTTAAAAAAAAAAGGAGTCATAAAAGCAGTAGACACAAACATGGGTGATTGCGTCTATAACCTTGGTGGCGAGGAAGGTTTTTCTAAACATAACACCGGTGAGAGAAAAAAGAAAAAGTTTGACAGACTTTATGTAAATTTTTTGAAAGTCAAAAATGACCAGGAACAAAAGTGGAGAGACAGAGCTAAGGCATTTGAAACATAGCCACAAGGGTTTCTTAGAAGATACTAAGAAAGGTAAGCAATTGCGAGGGGGCCAAAGGGCATGGTTGTCAATCTCTCAGCGATGTGATCTTTCCCCACAGTTCTTGCTCATCTTCCACAAGGCCGCCGCAGGGGAGCTGCAGGAGGAAAGTGGGCTGATGGCCCTGGCAAAGCTGTCTGAGATCGATGTTGCCCTGGAGGGTGTCAAAGGTGCCAAGAACTTCTTTGAAGCCAAGGTAGGTGGCTTCTTCCTGTGCAGGACAATCGCCCCCTCCCTCTACCCTGTCCAACAGGAGATGCCAGTTAGTGATTCTCTCAACTCCCTCAGGACAAGCTTAAATAGATTGTGTGTGATTGCAGGCCAATGAATGTGTCTGCGTGCCATCTACAAATTAAGAACAAAACAGAGAAAACAACTGCATGGCACATGCATCAGACTTTGGTTTCGGAGTGGATTCCTTGGACAGCTACCTCCATATTTGCATCTTACACACTTGTGTGTAAACAAGTGTAATATGGGACCACAGGAGGGAGCCTTGGTGACTTGCTCCAAACTTGCTCAATTGACAATCTCTGGGAGCGAGGAAGGAATCTGCAGTGCACGGTCTTGAATCTTCTCTGGGTGCTTCCATTCATTCACATGTCCATCCAGCCATTGAATGTTTATGGAGAGCTCACCCCTTGCTGGGCGCTGACATTTTCACCTCTGCAGAGCACACCTGCAGAAAGAGAGGTCAGGAGAGCCCTCCAAGTCCCCTGTCTACCACAGCAGTGGAATGCAGTTGGTAAGGCTGTCTGGTGTCAGATTCTGCCTCCTCCTGTTACCTGTCTGTGCCTCAGTTTCCTCATCTGTGCATTGGGGGGATAATGGGATTACTGTGAGGATTACAAGGGTTCACATATACATAAAGTATTAAGCAAGTACCCGGCTCACTGTGAATATTCCACATGTGATATGAGCTGTTGGGACTCCTCACCACTCCAGGCAGGAGTCTGCCTCTCGTGTGGTTTTGGCTTATTTTACTAGTCTGCCCAGAGACAAACTGTCCTTGGCAACACATTTCAGCCTGCTCGGACCTCTAAACTCGGTGATCGCCCCTCTTCTCTGTGATGCTGTTTGGAGAAACAGTCCATCATTTTTGTGCCAACATGTAAACTGAATCATGGTAGACTCGGTGCCTGAATTTCTACTGCCATCATCTGATAGCCAGGGGCAGGCCGACCACTCATTGTGCCTTCAACACCAGCGTTGTGTGTCCAACCCTGAAAGTGGTTTGGTCCTTCCTTCATGATGTAGCATTGATTCAACCCTGTCCCTCTGACAATGCCTGGCCCCATATTCAGCTCAGAAGATACAAGGGTGTAGTAGACAACACTTTTGCCCTTCCCAGGACACATACTTAGTCTAGTGAGGAGAGCAAACTTAGCCTGGATAGAGAGGAGGCAAGGAATAATTCTGGTGGGCTGGGTCCTCCGCATTCACTGACAGTCAACGTGCGTAGATCTCTCGCGATGCCTTGGGCTGGGGCCTAGGACTGAGACCCACCTTAGCAGGATGCTCTCTTCCCTCCATGGCTGCAGCGCAGTGTGCCGAGCGCTTTTGTCCAAGTCTGTATGAAGTCTCTGGGAACATCTTCTCTGGGCATTCAGACCTTTTATAACCTAGATCTGGTCCCCACTCTAGCCTCGTCCACCCCATGCATGTTTCAAGCGCTGCCATGCTTTTCACGACGGCCTCCCTACTGCTGTGTCCTCAGCCTGGAAGGCCCCATTCAAATGCCTCTTTCCAGAAAACTCTACGCATTCGGAAAGACCCATGTTAAAGAGTTGCCTCCTCCTGGCTGTTTTTCCTGCCTATCCCAGTTGAGAAAGTCTGTCCTCTTCTGTGTGTCTGTGTTATGAATGGAAGTGCTGTCATAATTTATTTGTTTAAGATATTATAATTTATTTTGGACACTTTGGACAAGAACATAAATTGACCCAACTTTTTGAGAGTGGATTGGGGCAAGCTGTTAACTTTTTTTTTTTTCTTTCTTTTAAAATATATTTTATTGATTTTTTACAGAGAGGAAGGGAGAGAGATAGAAAGTCAGAAACATCGATGAGAGAGAGACATCGATCAGCCGCCTCCTGCACGCCCCACAGTGGAGATGTGCCCGCAAGCAAGGTACATGCCCCCGACCGGAATCAAACCTGGGACCTTTCAGTCCGCAAGCCGACGCTCTATCCAATGAGCCAAACAGGTCTCGGCCAAGCTGTTAACTTTTGATATCACCCCTCACCTCTAGAATTCTGCCTATAGGAGTTTGGCCTCAGAGACATTCATGTAAATGTGCCTTCAACACTAGCATTGTGTGTCCAGCCTTGTCTGTATGTAAATATAAATACAGACAGGGCTTTTTTCCCCTACAGCACTGTTAGTAATAGAGAAAAGTTGAAAATGACTGAAACTTCCATTATCAGGGAATTACACCCACACATTTGTACACCTTACAGCCACGAGTATTTATGGACAGATGCCAAAAATGAATTAAGCAAAAACAGTTTGTTTGAAACCCCATTTTGAAAATATTAAATACACTCTGGATAATTACATACCAAGGCATTAGTAATACTTGTGTCTGAGGGACTTTTAAAATATTTTTGTAATGTGTTATAATGATGGGTGCATTATTTTTATAACCAGGAGAAAAGATGAAAGGAATAACAATAAAATAAAAATTTTTGAATGTGTTATGTGTATGCATTTGCCTCCCCACCCAGACTCAAAGGTAGGGTAGGTATATTATCTTTGTAATTACAGTGCTAGGCATATAATAGCCCTCAATAAACATTTGCTTGAGTGACAAATGCAGGGAATCACCCCTTGAATTTAGGAGAGGGCCATAAAGGAGCTGAGGCTGTGACAGATATTCAAAGATGAATGGAGACTCACCTTGTAATCAAGGAAGGGAAAGCGTTCCTGCCGTGGGAATGGCAGGAGCAAAGGCTCCAAGGCATGGAGGGTGAGGAGTGTCTGGAGGCTGGCTCTTGTCCACACTGGACACCCTTAGACAGGGAGTCTGGGCTCCCCTCCAGGTCAGGCCTTCCTCAGCCTCCTGAGCACCAGAACCAGCTGCAGGCCAGCTTCCCAGTCCCCCCCAGATCTACCTGGTTCTCCTGGGAGGGGCCCAGGAAACATGGACTTGAAGGAGCTCTGCAGGTGGTTCAGGGCAGAGCCAGGCTTGGAAAGCACAGCTACACACTTGGGTGTGTGTGTGTATGGGGGGTGGGTGGGAAGCAGGGGGTAGAGGGGTCCTCAGAGGAGCTTGAGCAGGAGCCTGACGTGATCAGTGGTGGGCACTATGGGGATCGGCTTGCCTGGGGCGAGGCTGGACTTGGGAAGCTTCCATAGGTTCTGGAGCATCACAGGTCCAATGAAGGCAGCGACCAGGGGGGATGCTCAGGATTTACAACCACTTGATTGGAGGTGGAATGTAAAATACTACAAGGCTTGTCGGTGATAAATTTTTTTTTCCATCAAAGCAGGACATCTGCCCAGCCAAGGGAATAATTTAAGGAGGAAAAGTTATAAGCTGGGTTTTAAAGTTAAATCTAAGGTGACTTAAGGCAAAAGGAAGGCATGTCCTTTCATTAGAAGAGCACAATGTTGGTTGCAAATAGTTTCTGTTCATGTCCTAAGAAATATCTGGGAAATTTGGAAAATATAATTTTCTAGTCCCTGCTACACCTACACATTTGCATAGGGCTTCTGATTCACAAAGAACAAAAACATAACACTTCCAAGTAGTATTTTCAGAGGTATCTGTCTCCAGAAATAGAACCCGGTGAAGTGTAGACAGAATTCAGAAAAAGGATATAATAACTTTTTACTGAGTTGTGAGAATCTTCATTGGGCTCCAAAGGGACCTGGCCAGTGTGGCTCAGTGGTGGAGTGTTGGCCCATGTGCCAAAGGGTTGTGGGTTCCATTCCCTGTCAAGGGCATGTACTTAGCATGCAGGTTTGCTCCCTGTCCCCAGTTGGGGCGTGTTGGGAGGCAACCAGTCAGTGTGTGTCTCTCACCTCTCCCTCTCTCTCTCTTCTCTCTCGGTCCCCTGCCCTCTCTCTCTCTCATCCTTTCTTACCTCCCTCCCCTCTCTAAAAATCAATGGGAGAAATAGCCTTGGGTGAGGATTAATGATAATAAAAAAGAACTGAGATAATGTTTAAAATATTGATATCATAGGTAGATCAAATTAGAAAAAATGTGACATTTTTCTCAGAGACATTAGTGACATTTAACGTTCATAATAACACATTTTAAAATAAAATTGTCTTGCTAAAACCGGTTTGGTTCAGTGAATAGAGCGTCGGCCTGCGGACTGAAGGGTCCCAGGTTCGATTCCGGTCAAGGGCATGTATCCTGGTTACGGCACATCCCCAGTGGGGGGCGTGCAGGAGGCGGCTAATTGATGTCTCTCTCTCATGGATGTTTCTAACTCTCTATCCCTTTCCCTTCCTCTCTATACAAAAATAAATAAATAAATAAACAAACAAACAAATAAATAAATAAAAATAAAACTGTCTTTTTAAAAAAATATTTTATATGTTTCAGAGAAAGGGAGAGGGAGCGAGAGATAGAAACATCAATGATGAGAGAGAAACAGTGATCAGCTGCCTACTGCATATTCCATACTAGTGATCGAGCCAGCAACCCGGGCATGTGCCCTAACTGGGAATTGAATCATGAATTCCTGGTTCACAGATCAATGCTCAAGCACTGAGCCATGCCAGCCCAGCAATAAAACAATATTCTTCAATATGATAAAGGAATATTTACTTTATTTATAAGTATAAACACATTCAATAAATTGGTAATATTAAATAATGTAGTATAGGTACAGGAATAAACAAAGCAGTTAGTAGAACAGGATAGATCTCTTTCATGTGGGAATTTTGTATATGAAAAAGATAATTTTTTTCCCTACCTGGTTTGGTCCAGAGGTTGGAGCATCAGCCCATGGACTGAAGGTTCCCGAATTCCATTCTGGTCCAGGGCACAAACCTCAGTTGCAGGCTTGCTCCCCGGCTCCGATTGGAGTGCCTATCGGAGGCAACTAACCGATTTTTCTCTTTCCTTCTCCATCCCTCCCTCTCTTCCACTCTCTCTAAAGATCAATGAAAAAAAAAAAATCCTGTGTGAAGATTAACAACAACAAAAAGCTGAATGTGAAGATAAAACCATAAAAGTATTGGAAGGAAATACAGGAAAGTGGGTTTAGAAACTTCTTAAACATGACATAAAATTACAAAGGCAGAAAGGAAATGGCTGGAAAGCATTGATTGCATCAAAATGTAAGAATATTTGTACAGCTTAAGCTACCTTGAAGTTAAAAGACAAATAAGCTCAGCCAACGTTACTCAGTGATTTGAGCATAAATCCATGAACCAAGAGAGGTCACCAGTTCAATTTCTGGTTGGGGCACATGCCCAGGTTGCAGGCTTGATCTCTGGTGGGATATATGCAGGAAGTAGTCAATCGATAGTCCTCTCTCATCGATGTTCCTCTCTCTCTATCCCTCTGTAAAATCAATAAAAATATATTTTAAAAAAGACAAAGAACTTAGAGAAAATAACTGAAAAATATTAACAAGGAATTAATATCTATATTATAGAAAGTAAAAAAAAAAAGGTAATAGAAAAATAAGCAAAGGCTACAAATGGGTACTTCACCAAGGAGGAAATAAAAGGTGCCAGTTTGCCTATCAGATTGGCAAGTAGAGAGAAGGTTAATTATAAGCCATGGCAAGGCTGTGGGTGAAGTGAGAACCTGTGTTCTCTGATGGTGGGGTATAAATGGGAATGGTTGCTTTGGAGAGAAAGTTCATCATCTTTATTAAATAATGTACAGGCCCTCTGTGTTTGCAAAGTTTACCTAATTGATGAGACATACAGAGAGAAAAAAACATCAGTTCTAGAATAGAGGATTTTAAGGTAAATTTATCTGATATTGTATCATTGGAGATAAATTCGATTTTTAAAAAATGACACTGAGGGGGAAACCAAGATGGTGGCATAGATAAACACCTAAACTGCTGCCTCGCACAACTACAACTAAAAGACAAAACAGACACCACCTAGAACCACAGGGAAGTTGGCTGAGTGGAAATTTTACAACTACAGTGGTACCTCAAGATACGAGTGCCCTAACATACGAGATTTTTGAGATATGAGCCATTGAGTGAGCGATTTTTGCTTTGAAATACGAGCAACATTTGAGATAGAAGTAATCGTGCGAATCGGCTGGCTGCACACAACCCACCAGTTTACCGCGACTCGAGCATCTCATAATTTCTCACGCCTCAAGGTTACGGAACGAATTAAACTCATATCTCGAGGTACTACTGCAGAAGTAAAGAGAAAAGCACATTGACACTCAGAGGAGCTGTAAAAGGTTGAGGTATGGAGATGCACACGGAGAGAACTCGTGGCTGAGTGCATGGCTGTCTTTCTCAAGTGGGAGGGAGATGGAAGCTCCCAACTGCCCTGAGTTCCAGTTTTGGGAGAGACTCTGGGAGGAATCTGGACTGTCTGGCAGCAGGCGAAACTCGAGGGCGGCTTTCTCTCAGAGGTGCTTGCAGCAATTACTGAGAGACACTGAGACCCAGGGGTCTCATAGGTCAGAGCTGATAGAAAGCCAAGGCTGTCTGTTCTGCCCTGTGACTCCGCCCCATCCAAGCTGAACACAGAGGTGTTTGCAATTTTGAGAATCTTGTCTCATAAGGGTGTCTACAGCACAGAGGTTCTTCTAGCATAGAAACAGGTGATCCTCACAGCCAATTGGCCTAGTGGTTAATTCCTCCCAGTGATACCAACAACAATCAAGACTTAACTACAAGGCTGTGCACACAGTCCACAAAGGGGTGCACCAAGAGTATCCACCTCAGGTAACTGGGGAGGCTGAGCCTTTGGGCTCTATAGGAGACCTACCACACAAAGCTACTCTACCAACTCAGGGAAGCAGTGAAAATGTGGAGACAAAGAAACAGATCACAAACAAAAGAAATGGAGGAAAGCAAATGACAGGATATAGAGTTCAAAACCAGGGTTATAAGGTTTTTCAAGAATTTCCTAGAAAAGGCCAATAAATTTAGCAAGATCTTTAAGGATATGAGTGAGACCCTTGAGGATATGAAAAAGGACCAACTAGAAATTAAACATATACTTACTGAAATAAAAAAATATTATATAGAGACCTAACAGCAGACTAGAGGAACACAAGAATCAAGTCAAAGATTTGAAATACAAAGAAGCAAAAAATACTTAACTGGAAAAGCAAACAGAAAAAAAGAATTCAAAAATTTGAAGATAATGTAAGGAGCCTCTGGGACAACCTCAAGCATACCAACATCAGAATTATGGGGGTTCCAAAAGAAGAAAGAGAGCAAGATACTGAAAACCTATTTGAAGAAATAATGACAGAAAACTTCCCTTACCTGGTAAAAGAAATAGACTTAGAAGTCCAGGAAGTACACAGAACTCCAAACAAAAGGAATCCAAAGAGCACCACACCAAGACACATCATAATTAAAATGCCAAGGGTAAAATACAAAGAGAGAACATTAAAAACAGCAAGAGAAAAACAGTTTTCTACAAGGGAGCACCCATTTGACTGTCAGCTGATTTCTCAACAGAAACTATGCAGGCCAGACGGGAGTGACAAGAAATATGCAAAGTGATGAATAACAAGAACCTACAACCAAGATTACTCTATCCAGCAAAGCTATCATTCAGAATTGAAGGTCAGATAAAGAGCTTCACAGGTAAGAAAAAGCTAAAGGAGTTCATCCCCACCAAACCAGTATTATATGAAATGCTGAAGGGTATTCTTCAAAAAGAGGAAGAAGAAGAAAAAGGTAAAGATAAAAACTATGAACAAAAATACATATCTATCAACAAGTGAATCTAAAAATCAAGTGAATTGAAAATCGAATGAACAAAATAAATTGATGAATATAATAGAATCAGGGCATAGAAAGGGAGTGGACTGACAATTCTCAGGGGGAAAAGGGGTAAGGAGGGTGTGGGAAGAGACTGAACAAAAATCATACACCTATGGATAAGGACAGTGAAGCGAAGGTAAGGGCAGCACGTGAGGTGGGAACCGGATGGAGGGGACCTATGGGAAGAAAAACAGAACAATTATAATAATCTGAACAATAAAGATTTATTAAGTTAAAAAAATAAAAATAAAAAATGGCACTGAATCCCATTCACAAATACAAACAAACAAAAAACCTATACTATATGGAAATAAGTTTAGAATAACTTATTTAGAGAAAACAAAAAATTTTAGTGGGTAACATAAAAAACCATACTGAATAAAAACAGGATTTCAGGGGGAACCTATATTGTAACGAAATCCCTTTGCCACAGGAGAGTGATACAGTCCCAATCAAAATTCCAGCAGGGAAGTTATTTTGTTGTTGTGAAATAAAAAATGGGAAGCAGCCCAGCCGTTATTGCTCTGTGGTTGAGCATAGACCTATGAACCAGGAGGTCACGGTCCAATTCCTGGTTAGGGCACATGCCTGGGTTGTGTGCTCAGTCTCCAGTGTGGGGCAGCCGGAGGCAACTGATCAGTGATTCTCTGTCATCATTGATGTTTCTATCTCTTCCTCTCCCTTGCTCTCTGAAATCAATAAAACTATACTTAATAAAGAAGAAGTAGAAGTGGGTAATATGTGGGAAAAGAAGAGAAGTGGGAAGACCCCTCCACAACAGCAGAGTGACTGTCCTCGCTACTACTACCAGGCAAACCTGGGAAGACCACCGGGAAGGAGTCTCATGTCACATGGCTCTAGACAACTGAGTTCTGTTGGGTGGGTGCTCCGTCTCCTAGTTTCTCTCCCCCTCTCTCACTCTGTTGGTCTATTTCTGCTGTTTCTCTGCAGGTCCAAGCCTTGGCCTCTGCCAGTAAGTTTGAAGCTGAGCTGAAAGCGGAGCAAGAGGAGCGGAAGCGGGAGGAGGAGAAGAGGAGGATCCGCCAGGCAGCCTTCCGGGAGCTCAAGGCCACTTTTAGCACATAGTCGGGTGACCTTGACCTCTGTCTACAGCTGTGCCTCACAGATGCCCCTGGGAGAGCTGGCCAGCCATCCTCGCCCCCAACTGATTCCTCACCCCATCCAGCCTCCACACCCAGTCCAGCACACTCCTTCGCCTCCTGGCAGCAGGGAGCACTCTCACTCCCAGGTGAGAGAGACCAGCTGTTCCCTGCCTTTCTTTTCCTCCCACGTTGCCCCCGCCTTTTCTGCAGCCAGGCGTGCCTCTGTTTGGCCGCCTGTGGCTTTTCCTTGTTCCTTTTACCCTTCCACTTCAAATAGTGGAAACAAATTGTACAGACACTTCTTCCCTTGGTAGTCCTCAGAGGAGAGGATCCTTGGGGGCTGTGATGTTAATTTGCCCATTTTCTTGGGTAATTCTCTGCCCGCCCCTCTCCCCACCCCCCACCCCACTTTGTTTCCCATCAGCTACCCTGTTCTCATTCTTAGCCCGAGCCTGCCAGTTGCCTTTGCATCCTCATCTATTGATGGTGGTGAAGTTTGAGGCAGGTTAAGCTGGACCATTGTCTGTCCCCTCTCTAACAAGAGGCGTAGCACGCTGCCAAGATGACACAAAAAAAGATAAGTTCTGGTCTTTCCCATCACTTTTCTCCTGACCCCTAGCATTTCCCCCAGACCCACCTTCATTCATGTCTCCCCATTTCAGCCTTTTTTCCTACCCTTAAATGCTGTACTGCATACTACTTATAATAATAAAAGAATAATTAGAAGTACTGTTAATGAGTAGAAGAATTCCTGCTAACTCTGACTCTATGCAAATTGTATTACAGTCGACCCCTGACATTCACAAGTGACCAATCTAGAGTCTTTTAAAATCCCAAAGGTCATGTCCACCCTCATCATGTAGAAAGTTTCCAACATCTGCTCCAAGGCGGTGAAGCTGCTCTAAACCTCCCGCACACATTTTTATATCTTGAGAGTTCTTGGGATTGCGTACAAATGCCAGGGGTTTGTTGTATTTTTAAATAATAATTCCTAATGTCATATTTATTCCCTTTTGTAACTGCTGTCTTTACAATAAAGAGAACATCTGCATTTCTACCTTACAGCTGTTTCTTTTTAAATAAACTGTGCAATTAGCTTTTGCCATCACATCGTTGTGCTTCTGGATTTCTTTGAGTTGAGGGAGAGAGGAACTGTTTTCTGTGAGGGTCACTTCCAGCCCAGGCTTCTGTTGGTCACCGGTTCTCTGAAATCCAGGTAGAAGTGGATTGGTCTTCACTCCAGGGAATCTGAGCACTGAGCTTGTCTGTTGAATGCTCTTTCCCATCCCATCACTGAGGATTTTTTCAGCTGCAGGTAAAACCTGTAGCTTAATCTCTCTCTTGCTTCCTAGACTCTTGAAACTCTGACGAGAGCTTACCTTCCCATGTATAAGGCCAGGTATTTTGGGGACCTGGTAAGGACTTCTGTCCTGAGAGAATACCCTTAGCTCCCCAGTGAGAATCATTTCTGTTTCTGCACATGCCCAAGACTTATACAATCCTCAGGCATTTTTCTAGGTCAAGTTACCCTCCAACCTCCCACCTGGGTTGCGGTGAACATGAAAAAGAAATGAAGAGACTAATTGTATGATATGCTAATTGGTATTTATCCAAATGAATCAAGAACCTTGTCCACACAAAAACCTGCACAAAAATGTTTACAAGAAGTTTTATCCATAATTGCCAAAAGTTGGAAGCAACTGAGATATTCTTCAGTTGGTGAATGGATAACAGTGTCATCACAATGGAATATTAATTCAGTGATGAAAAGAAATGTTTAATAAGAAAAAGAAATGAGCTGTCAAGCCACAAAAAGATATGAAGGAAACTTAAATGCATATTGCTAACTGAAAGAAGCCAGCCCGGAAAGGTTGTATCTACATGATTCCAACTGTATGGCATTCTGGAAAAAGCAAAACTATGGAGAGAGTAAAAATATTAGTGTTTTCAGGGTGAGGGGCAGGATGAAAACGTGGCACACAGAGGATTTTTTAGGTAGTCAAACTACGTATGATACTATAATAGTAGATACATTCATTGTACAGCTGTCAAAACCCAAAGAATGTACAACAAGTGAATCCTTATGTAAACTATGGACTTTAGTTAATAATAATGCGTCAAATATGGGCACATCAACTGTAACAAGTGTACAACACTAATGCAAGACGTTAATAATATGGAAAACTGGCCCTAACCGGTTTGGCTTAGTGGATAGAGTGTCGGCCTGTGGACTCAAGGCTCCCAGGTTCCATTCTGATCAAGGGCATATACCTTGGTTTCGGGCACAGCCTCAGTGGAGAGTGTGCAGGAGGCAGCTGATTGATGTTTCTCTCTCATGGTTGTTTCTAACTCTCCTTCTCCCTTCCTCTGTAAAAAAATAAAATAAAAAAATAAATACACACACACACACACACACACAAAACATTAAAAAGTAATATGGAGCCGAAACCGGTTTGGCTCAGTGGATAGAGTGTCTACCTGCGGACTGAAGGGTCCCAGGTTCGATTCCTGTCAAGGGCATGTGTCCTGGTTGCGGGCACATCCCCAGTAGGGGACATGCAGGAGGCAGCTGATGGATGTCTCTCTCTCATCTATGTTTCTAACTCTAACCCTCTCCCTTTCTCTCTGTAAAAAATCAATAAAATATATTAAAAAAA
>PVJN01010792.1:0-56092 GCA_004026805.1 Lasiurus borealis
AAAAAAAAAAAGAAAGAAAAAATTGGAGATACATGCAAAAAAATGAAACTAGGCAAACATCTTATACCATACACAAAAATATACTCAAAATAGATAAAGGACTTAAACATAAAACAGGAAACCATAAAAATACTAGAGAATCCACAGGCAGCAAAATCTCAGACATATATATGCCAAAGCAATTTCTTCACCAATACCGCTCCTAGGGCAATAACAACTAGAGAAAATAAACAAATGGGACTACATCAAAATAAAAAGCTTTTGCATAGCAAAAGAAAACATCCACAAAACAACAAGAAAGAATATATTTGAAAATGTTACCACTGATAAAGCTTTAATCTCCAACATTTACAGGGAACTCACAACTTAGTAAAAGGAAGATAAATGATCCAATAAAAAAGTGGGCAATTGACCTAAATAGAAACTTTTTGAAAGAAGACAGAAGGAAGGCCAAGAGACATATGAAAACATGCTCAAAATCACTAATTATCCAAGAGATGCAAATCAAAACGACAATGTGGTACCATCTCACACCTGTCAGAAAGGCTATCATCACAAATCTACAAGTGCTCTCGAGGATCCGGAGAAAAAGGAACCCTTGTGCACTGCTGGTGGGAATGCAGACTGGTGCAGCCACTGTGGAGAACAGTATGGAGTTTCCTCAAAAAACTAAAAATGGACAGCGCAGCAGCTCGGCCTCGTGGGAGAGGGTCCTTGCGACGCCAGCACAGCTCAGCGACCCCGGCTTGCTTCGGCCACCATGCCGCGCTCTTTCCTCGTCAGGAAGTCTGCCTGCGCCGCAGGAGGCCCAATTACAGCAAGCTGCAAGACTCTTCTCCAGAGTTCACCTTCCAGCAGCCCTACGACCAGGCCCACCTGCTGGTGGCCATCCCACCTCCTGAGGTCCTCAACCCCACGGCCTCACTGCCCACCCTCATCTGGGACTCTCTCCTGGCACCACAAGCCCAGCCAATTGGCTGGGCCTCCCTTCTACCCCGGGAGATCCCCAAGGTTGTTGAGCTGACCTCCCTGTCAGACAAGGACAGTGGGAAATGCTCCCAGCCTCCCAGCCCACCCTCGCCAGCTCCTTCCTCCTCCTCTTCCACCTCAGCCTCTTCCCTGGAGGCCGAAGGTTATGCTGCCTTCCCAGGCTTGGGCCCATTGCCCAAGCAACTATCTGGGCTCTCAGGGGCCAAGGACCCCCAGTCTCGCAAGGCCTTCAACTGCAAATACTGCAACAAGGAATATGTCAGCTTGGGTGCCCTCAAGATGCACATCTGAAGCCACACCCTGCTCTGCGTCTGTGGCACCTGCGGGAAGGCCTTCTCCAGGCCCTGGCTGCTACAGGGCCATGTCCGGACTCACACCGGAGAGAAGCCCTTCTCCTACTCCCATTGCAGCCGTGCTTTTGCCGAACGCTCCAACCTGCGGGCCCACCTCCAGACCCACTCAGATGTCAAGAAGTACCAGTGCAAGGCGTGTTCCCGCAACTTCTCCCGCATGTCCCTGCTCCACAAACACCAAGAGTCAGGCTGCTCAGGGGGGCCCCGCTGACCCCCATGGCTTCTTCTGCCTCTCCAGACCCTCCCCCTACAGCGGCCTCCCCCAACTCTGGAAGGAAGGACCCTTGCATCCTTCTCACCATCATGTAATTTCCTCCCGAGCTCCCCTTCCGGCTGTTATGGTTTCAGGGGGCGCTGAGGACCATTTTCCAGTGTGTCCGCTCGGGGAGCCTCCATTGGCTCTGTGGACGGCTGATGGGAGGGTGGCCCCTTCTGGCAACCACTGCTCCCCAGGGAGCATTCCAGAGTTGGCCTTGATGTGTGGGTGGGCTTGTGTATCCAAAACTGTTTGGATATAGCTGCTTCGAGCTACAGGACAAAAGCCAACAGACTGATAGAGGCTCCCACCCCACTCAGGGGACCCCATTCCTCCCCCCCATTCCTCCCCAGAAACCCTCAGACCACCCACCCAGGAGGTGTGAGTAACTGTAGCGATCCACCCCCGAGGGCAGTCTCTTGACACAAGGACACGTCTGGACCCCAGGATGCCCCAGGCCCAGGCAGCTATTTCAGCCTCCTGTTTGTCATGGTGGCACCTGTTTCACGGGCAATTTAACAGCGTCTCAAAAGGGAATGTGAGTAATTGCCTTCACTTGTCGGGGGCCCAGATAGGGTGCTTTGGCCCAACCAATGTGTCTCCCAGAACTATTTTCAGGGACCCAACAGGTGGGCCCAGGAGGAAGATGTTTACATTTTTTAAAGGTACACTGGTATTTATACTGCAAGCAACATTTTGTACTAAGGAAACATTTTGTATAGTTATATGTACAGTTTATTGATATTCAATAAAGCGGTTAATTTATATGTAAAAAAAAAAACTAAAAATGGAACTCCCATTTGACAGTAATCCCACTTCTAGGAATATATCCCAAGAAACTAGAAACACCAAAAAGAAAGAATATATGCACCCCTATGTTCATAGCAGCACAAGTCACCATAGCTAAGATTTGTAAACAGCCTAAATGCCCATCAGCAGATAGGTGGATTCTAAAACTATGGTACATCTACACAATGGAATACTACACTGCTATAAAAAGGAAGGAATTCTTACCATTTGCAGCAACCTGGATGGAACTAGAGAGCATTGTGCTAAGTGAAATAAGCCAGTAAATGAAAGAAAAATTCCACATGATCTCACTCATTTATGGAAAATAAAGATCATTATGACCTGAGGAACCAAAAGATAAGATTCAGAGGCAGTAAAGCATTAACTGTCAAATTACAGCAAGAAGGCTGGGGAGTTTTGGGGAGAGGGGGGAATAAGACCAACCGAAGGACCTATAAGCACAACCAATAGATACAAGACACTGGGGGAAGGAGGGTGGGGTGGGATGAGGGCATACGACAGGGGGTAGGGGAGATTGGGGGAAGGTCAATGAGGGAAAAAAAAAGGATATATATTTACTACTATGTCTAATACTTTAAACAATAAAATAAAATTTAAAGAAAATATCTATCTATATAAAAGTCTAAGCAACCATTGAAACTGAACAGAAGACTGAACAAGCTGGGTGGAGTGACAAGGCTGGCAAGGGGGTTAGTGATGGAAAACCAAACAAGTGAACAGCAGACTGTGTGGGGAGACCAGACCAGCAGGGGGGTTAGTGAGAGGCAACCAAATGACCAAGCAGCAAGCTGCATGGGGAGATCAAGCTGGCAGGGGGGGTAGTGAGGGGCAACCAAATGACTAAGCAGCAGGCTGCGTGGGGCTACTACCAGGTCAGCAGAGGGGTTAGTGAGGGGCAACCAAACGATTGAGCAGCAGGCTGCATAGGGCAGGAGAGGGCAACTGGGGGCAATCGGGCTGGAAGGCAGAGGCAGTTAAGGGTTAACAGGCAAGCATTGTGGCAATGAAGGCCAATCAGGTCAGCAGGCAGAAGCAGTTAGAGGTGATCAGGCTGTTGGGAGGGGGCAGTTAGGGGTAATCAGACAGGCAGTCAGGTGAGTGGTTAAGAGACAGTGGTCCGGGAATGTGATTGGGCCTAAACCGGCAGTCAGGCATTCCCGAAGAGATCCTAGATTGGAGAGGGTGTAGGCTGGGCTGAGAGACCCTTTCCCATGTACACGAATTTTGTGCACCAGACATCTAGTCTATATATATATATATATATATATAAAAGGCAAATATGCTAAATGTATGACCATCTAGGTAATAATGTCACATAGCAACTCCCAGCTTCCTCTCCCTAGCAACTAGCCTCCTTGCATTTTCTTCAGCCCTGGAACATGGCTTGCTTTATAGCCAGATGGAAACATTTCACACTGTAGCTAAATGTCTGTGAAGCGTTTTCCCATGCCTCATCTCATTTGATCCTCACAGAAGACCTGGAGTAGGTAGATAGGAGATTTGATGAAATCCTATTTTCTTTTCATTAGCCAGAAAACAGAGATTTAGAAAGTTTAGAAAATTGACTTGACTGAAAAGAAGTTAAGAAATGGTAGACCTTGAAAATAACTAGGTTTTCTCACTGTGCAGAATATAGTCAAGCACTGCAGCAGTTAAGTATTTTACCCTTTATTCTCATTGCATGATCTACAATAATAATCTGCTTCGTGTTCACATTTATTGCTGTATTGCTGACAACTACCTGAAAGAGAAGTTGGGGTGCTTCACTGGGCTGAAAAAAGTTTAACTAAATGAGAAAGTAGCAAGTTTTTTCTATATCTATGAAAGGCTAAGTTGACATGCATACGCAATACATATAAAGCTCTTGCTGTCATCAATCACCTGCATGTGGTTCCATCTGTCATTGTCAATCGTGAACTTGGTTGGCACTTCTATTATAAAGAAAGGGCAAATAGCAACATTAAAATATTTCTTCTAATTAATTTCCTTTCAATGTGCATGAATTTATGCACCTTGTCAATAATAACCTTAAAAGTTAATAGATAAAATGTTCCAGTCAAAAGACATGGGTATCTAAATGGATAAGAAAACATGACACATACATATGATGTCTACAAGAGACCCACTTCAGAACAAAAGACACACAGACTGAGAGTGAAGAGACAGACAAATATGTCCCATGCAAATGGAAAAGGAAAAAAAGCTGGGGTAGCAACACTTACCTTAGATAAAATAGATTTCAAAACAAAGGCCATAACAAGAGACAAAGAAAGCCACTTCATAATACTAAAGAGAATGATTCAACAAGAAAATATCCTAAATAATAAAAGGCTAATATGCAAATTGACCAAATGGCAGAATGACAGTCGCTATGATGCACATTAATCACCAGGGAGCAGACTCTCAATGCAGGAGCTGCTTCCTGGTGGTCAGTGCACTCCCACAGGGGGAGCGCCACTCAGCCAGAAGCTGGGCTCATGGCTGGTGAGCACAACTGCGGTAGCAAGAGTCTCTCCCACTTCTGTGGCAGCACTAAGGATGTCTGACTAATGGTTCCTGGGCTACAAGAAGGCTCAAGCCAGGCTGGGGGACCCCCTCCCTGAGTGCACAAATTTCGTGCACCTGGCTTTTAGTCTATACTAATAAACATGTAATATGCTAATTAGATGTCCTTCTGGATAAAGCTATGGTGGCGGGCTGAGGCAGAGGCAGTTAGGGGCAATCAGGCCAGGAGGGGAGAGCAGTTGGAGGTGATCAGGCCGGTGTAAGGAGCAGTTGGGGGTGAGAAGGCTGGCAGAGGGGGGCAATCAGGCAGGTGAGCAGTTAGGAGCCAGCAGTCCTAGATTGTGAGACGGATGTCCGACTGGATTGGGCCTAAATTGGCAGTAGGACATCCCCTAAGGAGTCCCAGACTGGAGAGGGTGTAGGTCAGGCTGAAGGACACCACCCAACCATGCACTAATTTTGTGCATCAAGCCACTAGTGTACACACACACACACACACACACTCGCGCACACTGATGGCCAGGTTATTATGCATGCAGAGATCATAGTAATCTGGCCACTCAGTGTGCATATGCATATGTATATATAATATATATGCACCCAATATAGAAGTACCACGTACATAAAAAAACTTTTCACAGACTTTAAAGGAGAGAGTGATAGTACTGCAGTCATAGTAGGGGACTTTAATACCCCAATGACATCAATGGACAGATCTTCCAGACAAAAAAATTAACAAGGAAACGGAGATGAATTTAACTGATATTTACAGAACATTCCACCCCAAATCAACAGAATACACATTTTCCTCAAGCACATTTAAAACATTTTCAAAGACAGACCACATGTCAGGGCACAAAACAAGTTTATAGAAATTGAAGAAGAATGATATAACACCAAGCATCTTCTAAGATCATAATGGCATGAAGTGAAAAATTAACTACAATAAAAAAACTCAAAAACACTTAAATACATGGAGGCTAAATAACATGTTATTAAACAATTAGAGGCCCAGATGCATGAAATTCATGCAAGAGTAGGCCTTCCTTTCCCTGGTTGCCAGCACAGGCTTCCCTCTGATACCTGGGACTCAGGTTTCCCTCAGGCTGCCAGCAGGCACCCAAGACCTGGGCTTCCCTCGCAGCCCTAATCTGGAAGGTTGTCTAGAAGGACATCTGAAAGGATGTCGGTCTAATTAGCATATCATGTTTTTATTATTATAGATTATTATAGATGAATGGGTTACCAATGAAATCAAGACAGAGATTATAAACTTCCTGGATTCAAATAAAAATGAACACACAACTAACCAATATCTATATATACTAAGAGATAAAAAAGGACACTACATAATGATAAAGGAAACAATCCAAAAAGAGACTATAACCCTTGTAAACATTTATGCTCCCAACACAGGATCACCTACATATATGAAGCAAATCTCAGACATAAAGAGGTGAGACATAGAGTGAGATTGACAGTAATACAGTCGTAATTGAAGAGTTTAACATTCCCATTGACATGAGTCTTCCAGATAGAAAATCTCAAAGAAAAAGCCGCTTTAAATGACGCACTAGATTAGGACACAAAATAAGTCTCAATAAATTTAAGAAGACTAAAATCATATCAAGTATCTTCTCTGACCATAATGAAACCAGAAATCAATCAAAATAAAACAAACAAATAAAGAAAAAACACACTTGAAAAACACACAAAAACATGGAAAAAAAATAACATATTACTAAAGAAACAATGAATAGGTTAACACTGAGATCAAGGAAGAAATAAAAAGTTGCCTTGAGACAAATGAAAAGGAACATACAACAAGTGAAAATCTATAGACACAATGAAAGCAGTTCTGAGTGGGAAGTTCACAGAATTACAGGCCTACCTCAAGATGCAAGAAAATTTTCAAATAAACAATCAAACTCTACATTTAAAAGAACTAGAAAAAGAACTACAAACAAGCCCATAGTAAATAGAAGGAAATAATAAAGATCAGAGAAGAAATAAATGACATAGAGACTAAAAAATTACTATAAAATATCCATGAAATCAAGAGCTGGTTCTCTGAAAAAAATAAACAAGATTGACAAACCTTAAACCAGACTGATCAAGAAAAAAAGAGAGGTCCCAAATAAATAAAATCACATTGGAAAGAGAAATAAAAACTGTTACCACAGAAATACAAAGTATTGTAAGAAAATACTATGAACAACTATATGCCAACAAATTGCACAATCTGCATGAAATGGATAAATTTCTAGAAACATATAATCTTCCAAAAGTGAATAAGGAAGAATCAGGAAATCTGAATAAATAATGAAATTAAAGCAGTAATCAAAAAACTCCCAACAAACAAAAGTCCTGGACCAGATGGCTTCACAGGAAAATTTTACCAAACATTCAAAGAGGAACTAATACCCATTCATCTCAAACTATTCCAAAAAATTCAAGAGGAGGGAAGACTCCCAAGTTCAATTTATCAGGCTAATATTATCCTAATTTTAAAACCACAAAAAGACACTACAAGGAAAGAAAATTACAGGCCAATATTCCTGATGAACGTAGATGCTAAAATCCTCAACAAAGTATTACCAGACCCAGCAATACATGAAAAAGATCACCCAGCAAGATGGAGTAAGATTTATTCCTGGGATGCAAGGTTGGTAAAATATCCACAAATCAATAAATGTGATATATCACATAAATAAAAGGAAGAATAAAAGTCACATGACCATATCAAGAAATGCAGAAAAAGCATTTTATAAATCCAGTACCCATATATGATAAAAACTCTCAGAAAAGTGGGAACAGAGAACATTTACTTCAGCATAATAAAGGCCATAAATGTATGACAAACCCACAACCAACATCATACTCAATGGGTAAAAATTACAAGCACTTCCCTTAACATAAGGAAAAAGATAGGGATGTCTGCTTTTACCACTCTTATTCAACACTAGAGACACAGTGCATGGATTTGTGTACTGGTGGGGTACCTCAGCCTGGCCTGTGCTCTCTCGCAATCCAGGACCCCTTGGGGGATGTCAGATAGCTGGGTTCAGCCTAATCCCTGCAGGCCCAATCCAGATAGGAGAGAGCCTGATCCTGTGTATTGAGCATCTGTCCCGTTAGTCAGTGCACATCATAGCGACTGGTTGACCAGTCGTTAGATCATTCGGTCACTTAGGCTTTTATATATATATATATGGATGGTACTGGAAGTACTAGTGACAGCAACCACACAAGAAGAAAAAAATAAAAGGCATCCACATTGAAAAGAAAAAAGTAAAACTGTCATTATTTGTATATGACATGATACTATATATAGAGAACTCTAAACATTTCACTAAAAGACTACGGGAATTAATAAATATAATTCAATAAAGTAGCAAGACACAAAATGAATACTCAGAAATCAGTTATATTTTTATACATCAACTAGTGACCTGGTGCACAAAATTATGCATGGTGGAGGGTTCCCTCAGCCCAGCCTGCCCCTCTCACAGGCTGGGAGCCCTCAGGAGATGTCCTACTGACGGCTCCCAAGGGGAGCGGGCATCAGCCACAGTCTGTCCACCTTCTGTGAGAGGTGACCAGGCTGATCAGGGGAAGGCGCCACCCCCATTATCCTGCTGCTGCAGCCACTGCCAACTACTGCAGCCACCAAGGTGTTTTCATCAACACGGACTCTAGTCCCTGTGAAAATATGACAACTTTCTTTAGGCATTTTCAAGATGTGTCTTTCATAGGATAAGAAATTTCTTTTTTTCTTTTTTTATCCTCACCTGAGGATATGTTTCCATTGATTTTTAGAGAGTGTGGAAGAGAGAGGGAGAGACAGAGAGAAACATCTATGTGAGAAGGACACTTTGATTGGTTGCCTCCTGCATGAGCCCTGACCTGAGCCCCAGCCAGGGAGGAACCTGTAACCTAGGTACATGCCCTTGATCAGAATCAAACCTGGATCCTGCAGTCAGCAGGCCAAGGCTCTATCCACTGAGCCAAAACAGCTAGGGCAGGATATGGTATTTCTTAGCCCTCCAGCAGCGGACCTTCATTTTTTCCTTCAGGAGTGTGGTGGAAAAACCCTAGATCACCTTCTTGGATTTTTTAACTCAAGTTACCAAGAACACTGCAAGTGGTGGCATACAGGAGCTTAGTCAATGAGAGTCAGAAAAGGTGTTTACACTAGAACTGGTTTGACTCAGTGGATAGACCATGGGCCTGAAGACTGAAGTGTCCCAGGCTTGATTCCTGTTAAGGGCATGTACCTTGGTTGAAAGCACATCCCCAGTGGGGAGTGTGCAGGAGGTGGCTAATCGATGTTTCTCTCTCACTGATGTTTCCAACTGTCTATCCCTTTCCCCACTTCTCTGTAAAAAAATCAATAGATACATAATTTTTTTTTTAAATGGTGTTTCCTCTGCAGCTCATGTGGCCCCTGTGTTGTATCCATTGGGCTAGGAGGGTGCCCCTGCCACCCAGTGGTATCCACAAGGGTCTCCACAACACACCCCAGAGACTGGCAGCCAGCCAACTCACCAACGCCCGTCATGGGTGCTGGTCTGAGGGGCAGGTGGGGACACCCGGATTGCATGCAGCAGCAGCCACTGGAGTCTCTACACACCCCAGAGGCCAGCATCCAGCCCCCACATCGTGGGCACTGGGCTGGGGGCGTGGACCCAAACTGCTGCTTGGCGCCTGAGCACACGCACGTGGTGGGGGCCGGGCGGGAACATCCCCATCTCCAAATGCCCCAGAGGCCAGCAGCCAGCCCCGTCATGGGCACCGGGCTGGGGCATAGACCCGAACCACCGCTTAGCATCGAAACACACACAAGCGGCTGGGAGTAGGGTGGGGACATCCCTACCTCTGAATGTCCCCAAGCCAGCAGCCAGCTGGGCTGGGGGCATGGATCCGAAATGCCACTTGGCGCCATAGCACTCGTAATGTCGATGCGGGGATGTTCCTGCCCCTCCCCAGCCATTTGGCTGCTGCGCCCATAGGCCAGGAGTGGCCAGGGGTGTTCTGGGACACAGGCTGCTCATCGCCTGCATATGCAAATTAACCACCATCTGTTTTGGGTTAATTTGCTCCTAATTGGCTGGTAGGTGTGGCTTGTGGTCATGGCAAAGGTATGGTCAATTTGCATGTTTCTCTTTTATTAGATAAGATAATGAACTATCAAAGAAGAAAACTAAAAAAACAATTCCATTTAGAAGTGCACAAAAAAAATACCTTAGAATAAATTTAACCAACCATGTAAAAGACCTGTATTCAGAAAATTGTAAGACACTGATGAAAGAAAATGAAGACACAAATATGTATAAACATATACCATAATCATAGATATGAAGAATTAAAATAATTAAAATGTCCACGCTATCCAAAGAAGTCTACAGATTCAACATAATTTCTATCAAGATACCATTTGCATATATTTCACAGAACTAGAACAAATATTTCAAAAATTTATATGGAACCTCAAAGACCCAGAATAGCCACAGCATTCTTGAAAAGAACAAAGTTGGAGGGATCACACTATCTGTTATGAAAATATTCTAAAAGGTCATAGTAATCAAAACAACATGGTACTGGCATAAAAACAGATATATATATTAATGGTTCGGAACAGAGAGCCCAGAAATAAACCCATGCCTTTATGGTCAATTAACACTTGAAAAAGAAGACAAGGACATACAATGAACAGATAATATGCAAAAAAATGAAACTAGATAACCTTACACCACACACAAGAATAAATTCAGCCCTAACCAGTTTGGTTCAGTGGATAGTGTGGGCCTGCAGATTGAGGGGTCACAGGTTCGATTCCAGTCAAGGGCATGTACCTTGGTTGTGGGCACATCTCCAGTAGGGGGTGTGCAGGAGGCAGCTGGTCTAGTGTTTCTCTGTCATTGATGTTTCTAAATATCTTTCCCTCTCCCTTCTTCTCCGTATAAAATCAGTAAAATATATTTTAAAAAAGAAGAATAAATTCAAAATGTAATAAAGACTTAAATGTAAGACTCAAACTCATAAAAATATTAGAAGAAACATAGGCAGTAATATCTCAGACATTTCTCATAACAATATTGTTTCTGATATATGTCCTTGGGCAAGGGAAACAAATAAACAAATAAATAAATGGGACCTCAAACTAAAAAGTTTTTGCACAGCAAGGAAACTATCAACAAAATGAAAAGACAACCCACTGAATGGGAAAACATATTTGCCAATAATACATTTGATAAGGGGTTAATACCCAAAATTATAAAGAACTTATAAACTCAACACCAAAAAAAAAAAAAAAAATCCAATTAAAAAATGGCCAAAAGTCCTAATAGATACTTCTCCAAAAGGGACAAATGACCAATAGACATATGAAAAGATGCTCAATGTCACTAATCATTGGAGAAATCAAATTAAAACCACAATGAGATATTACCTCACGCTAATATCAATAAATCAACAAACAGTAAGTGTTGGTGAGGATGTGGAGAAAAGGGAACCGTCACCCACTATTTGTTGGTTGGATTGGTGCAGCCACTGTGGAAAACAGTAAGGTGTTTCCTCAAAAAAATAAAAATGGAAGTGCCTTAAGATCCAGCAATTCCACTTCTGGGAATATATCCAAAGAAACCCAAAATACTAATTTGAAAAAATATATGTACCCATATGTTCATTGCAGTACTACTTTTACAAAAGCCAAGATTTGGAAGCAGTCAAAGTGCCCATTAGTAAATGAGTGGATAAAGAAGTTGTGGCACATTTATACAATGGAATACAATCTAGCCTTAAAAAAAGGAGGAAATCTTATCTTTTGTGATAGCATGGATGGACCTGGAAAGTATTATACTAAGTGCAATAAGCAATTAGAGAAAGATAAGTACCACATGATTTCACTTATATGTGGAAATTAATAAGCAAAACAAATGCAGACTCACAGATAAGAGAACAGACTGATATCTGTCAGAAGGGAGGGAGGTTGGGAGGCTAGGTGAAAAAGGTGAAGGGATTAAGCAAAGGAAAAAAAAAACTCATAGACACAATTAAAAGTATGGTGAATGCCAAAAGGAAAGGGGACTTGGGAGAGGTAAAAGAGGATAAAAGGGGAATTAATTGTATTGGAAGAAGACATGGCGAGGAATGGTAAACACACAATCCAATATACAGATGATGTACTGTAGAATCATATACCTGAAACCTATATAATTTTATTAACCAATGCACCCTAATAAATTCAATTTTTAAAAAACAGTAGACCCTCAAAAAAATAAAAGACATAAGCAGATAACATAAAGATTTATAGAATAATTTATAAAATACCTGTGGGTTACTCCCTCCATTCGAGATATAACACTTGGTGAGTTTTCCAACTCCATCATCCCAGTCCCAATCATCATCATCATCATAATCCTCTTCCTCTTCTTCCTCATCTTCTATCTCATCTTCATCCATCTTTTCATTCACATTATTTTGAAAGTCTTCAAACAGAATGCCATCTCCCTCTTTGATTGTCTTCAAGTCAATGTTTTCACTAGAAGTAACAACATTTTAGTATATTTCATCACTCTAATTAGACTTATGTATGTATTTATTTACAACATAATAGACTAAATCTGTAACAGTAAAACCAAAAGGTTCCCTTACAATATATCTGCCAATTAACATAATTTTAGTATCAAGTTCTTCTGTTTTTCAGAGTTCTGTCCCAGCTGTTTGCATAGTCTCTAGGTCCTACTAAAGAAGTACATCAGGTGTTAAATCTACCTCTGCCTAAGTTAGAATTTATATTGCTAACTTCTCTGCTGAAAGAACTGGCTCTGATCAATACTCCAAACCTGACTAGGAAAACAACTTACAGAGCTGCTTTATGAGAGGGTTAAAAAAAAAAAAAAAAGAAAGTTTTCTGACAAAACTTGGAAATAAGTCTAAAGCAGCTTTACCTTGAACTCAATACCACTTTGCATCAAAAGCTGTATTCAAGAATTGTGTTATACAAAGAACTTCAAATCACCATTGTTCATGAAGGGAAGGAATGAATATAAGCACCACAAATAAGAAAGTAGGCTTGATATAATTACACAGAAGAAGGGATTCTCAAACCCAGAGAACATGCCCAGAGTAAAGAAAGCACAACTAATAGGGGTTTGTTTTCATCAAGTGAGAATTCAGACCCGGTGTTACATACATTTTCAGTTTTTCAAGAGAAATCAGGAATATGGATTTTTTGTGTAAAATCTCCCACTTAACTGACAAGTTCAATTTATCAAAACACTGTGCCTATCAAACAAAACATATCTGAACATCAGATTTTACAGAGGTACTACCAGTTTTGACCTTTCATGTAAAGAATGAGGACAGAAACCATATAAAACAATTGATAATATGCACTACCAGCTTAAAAAGTCAGATGTGAATTTAAGTAAATTCAGATTATTCAATCCTAAATTACTTATTCACCATGATTTGCAGGGCTCCAAATCTTTACAGAATAATCATTAAACACCTATTTACTAGGACTTCATAAACATCCTAATATATGAAAACCCTGGGTCTATCACATCCACAATGACCAGAGGCTCAACCAACCGGAAGTCAGTCCTGCAGTCAGCACTGGGTTGCCCTGGCAACCCAGCACTGACTACTGAGGCTGCAGGCTCCGTGACCCAGCTCTGTCAGCTTGAGGTTGCTGCGAATCAGGCCTGGAGAGAGGCCTGAAGAGAGAAGCAGGGTCTGATCCATAGCCTCTCTGGCAGCTGTTGATCAGCACTTGCCTCTCTTTCTCTCCAGGCCTGGCCAGCAGCTGTGCCTCCATTTCTCTCCAGGCCTCCACCAGGGCTGCTACTCAGCCCCGCTTTTCTGATCAGGCCCTGTTGATAGATCCAGAGATTCTGACTGGCATAGAAACCAACCAATCAGAACCAAATCCACATGAACTGTGAGGAGCCAATGGTTACCTAGGAGGTGGAGCTTTTGACGCTGACTGGCATAGGAACACATCTTTAGAACCAAATTGGCCAGCAGAGAAGGGCAATTAAGGGTGATCAGGTGGTAGGGAATGGCAGTTGGGGGCTAGATCAGGCTGGCAAGGGAGGGCAGTTGGGGGGTGGGGAGGGACCAGGCCTGCAGGGGAGGGCAGTTGGGTGCAATCAGGCCAACAGTTAGGTGTACATTAGGCTGGCATGGGAGCGGTGATCAGGCTAGCAGATAGAAATGGTTAGGGGCAATCAGGCAGGCAAGTGATTGGAAACCAGCAGTCCCAGATTGTGGGAGGGATGTCCCAGATTGACGAGGGTGCAGGCTGGGCTGAGGGACACCGCCCCCCTTCAGTGCACAAATTTTATGCACAGGGCCTCTAATAATCCATAAGTTGCCACTTCATTTACTAATAACCTAGAGTAGCACGTTATAGTTATACCTTCAATAGTATTGGGGCTTCTCAACCTTGGCTGGACAATTCTTTGTTATGGAAAATTGTTTTGTGCCTCATAGGATTGTTGGCAGCATCTCTGGCCTTGACTTACCAGATATCACTAGTGCAGCACCATCCGCAGTTGTGACAAATAAAAAATGTCTCCAGGAATTGCCAAAGTCACTGGGGGGGGGAGGGGGGGGAGAGGAAGGTGGTGGGCAAAATCCATTGGTTTACCTTTATAATATCTAGTGATAGATATTTTCCCTTAACTTCTTCCCTGGGGCCTTTTGTATGCTTATGTGTAAACATAAATCTGGATTGTTTTGATCAATTCTCTGGCTAAATCCTACTTATCCTTACAGCATTAGTTTACTATCACTTGCTCAGGGAAGTCTTCCGAATTATTCACTCATTTCTCCTTTGTACTACTTACCAAATTCTAACCCAAATCTTTTGTCTAATTTTTTAAAATATATATTTTTATTGATTTCAGAAAGGAAGGGAGAAATATCAATGATTAGAATCATTGATCGGCTGCTTCCTTTTGGGGATCAAGCCCACAACCCAGGCATGTGCCCCTCGACCTGGAATCCGTGATCTCCTAGTTCATAGGTCGCTCAACCAGCCATTTGTCTAATTTTTGTTGTTGTTGTTGTTGTGTGAAATTTTTTTTCTTATTAATTTTTTATACATATCTCCCCATTGCCCCCCCCTCCCTCCCAGGCATACCCAAACCCTCCAGTGTCTGTGATCATTGGTTATGCTTATATGCATGCATACAAGTGCTTTGATCACTTATTTACCTCACCTAACTTTAATCTTTCTGCTGTAATTTCAGTCTGTTTGATGCTTTATGATTTGTGTCCCAATGAGAATTATCAGTCTACTCCCTTTCTGTGCTCCTGATTCTATTATATTCACCAGCTTATTCTGTTGATCAAATTTTTAATTCACTTAATTTTTAGATTCACTTGTTGATAGATATGTATTTGTTGTTCATAATTTTTTGGCTTTTACCTTTTTCTTCTTCTGCTTCTAAAAGAGTACCTTTCAGCATTTCATATAATACTGGTTTGGAGTTGATGAACTCCTTTAGCTTTTTCTTCTCTGTGAAGCTCTTTATCTGCCCTTCAATTCTAAATGATAGCTTTGCTGGATAGATTATTCTTAGTTGTAGGTTCTTATTATTCATCACGTTGAATATTTCTTGCCACTCCCGTCTGGCCTGCATTGTTTCTGTTGAGAAAACAGCTGACAGTCTTATGGGCGCTCCCTTGTAAGTAATGAACTGTTTTCCTCTTCTTGCTTTTAATATTCTCTGTCTTTTGCTCTTGGTATTTTAATGATGATGTGTCTTGGTGTGGTCCTCTTTGGATTCCTGTGCTTCCTGGACTTGTAAGTCTATTTCTTTTACCAGATGTGGGAAGTTTTCAGTCATTATTTCTTTAAATAGGTTTTCAGTATCTTGCTCTCTCTTCTTCTGGCACCCCCACAATTCTGATGTTGGTACCCTTGAAGCTGTCCCAGAGGCTCCTTACATTATCTTCACATTTTTGGATTCTTTTCTCTTCTTGCTTTTCCAGTTGAATGTTTTCTGCTGCTTTATATTTCAAATTTTGACTTGATTCTTGCCATCCTCTAGTCAGCTGTTAGGACTCTGTATAATATTTTTTATTTCAGTCAGTGTCTCTAGTATGTCCTTTTTCATCTCCTCTTGGGTCTCACTAAATTTATCCAACTTTTCTAGCATATTCTTGAAAAATCTTATAAGCGTGGTTTTGAACTCTATATCCAGTCGTTTTTTTTCCTCCATTTCTTTTGTTTGTGATCCCTTCCCTTGTCTCAGCATTTTAACTAAGTCGGGGAAACTTCTGTGTTGAATTCAGCTTTATGATACCAGACTTGCAAAACAGAAGAAGCCTCTGTTGAGCTTGGGATGGGTGGAGTCTCAGGGCTTAAGGGACTGCCTTGCCTTCCAGTCAACCCCGCCCTCCACGGCCCCTGAGTCTCACGTGACTGGGTAATCGCTGGAGTGGTCCTTGTGCCTGAGCGCCCGCAGTGCCTCTAGACCACTGCCCCTCCGGCTCCCCTGTGCACCAGAACCACACGAGACTAGGTCCCCAGGGTTTCACCCAAAACAGGAGTTTAGTGGAGTCAGAAGTGGCACAGTTGGGAGGGTCTGTCTCCCTCCCAGTCCCGAAAGCCAGCGGCATAATCAGCAATCTGTCCTGTGCGCAGTGCCGTGCGCGCCACCAGGCCTTTGATCTTTTGCGACTACCCTAAATTTCCATGCACTTCTCTCTTTTCACAGTCCAAACTCCCCACTTATGAGTTTCGGCTGGATCTGGGGTTTAGTGTCATAGGATAAGGGGTTCAATGCCTTTTGAGAGTCTCTGTCTCCCTCCCGTCAGAGAAAACCAGCCAGGCACTCCGGCACCCGCTCTCTCAGCGTGCGCATCTCCGTACCTCAGCTTTTTGCAGCTCCTCTGGGTCTCTGTGAGCCCCTCTCTTTCCCTCTAGTTGTAGCACTTCCACTCAGCCAGCTTTCCTGTGGTTCTGGATGATGTCCGTTCTGTCTTTTAGTTGTAGTTTTGAAATTGTTGTGCGAGGCAGCAGTGCAGGTGTTTACCTATGCCGCCATCTTGGATTCTCCCATTTGTCTAATTTTTTAATGTTTTCCCTGCTAGAGTGCAATCTCGATGTCAGAGTAGTTTACACCAATGTATCCCTACCAACTAACACAAAATCTGACACATAGAAAGTGATCAACATATACTTACTGAAAAAATCTACAATTAAGAAAATTTACATGCAATGAAGCCTTACTGTAAACATAAAGCAAAAACCATTTTGTTGAAACTCTAAAATAGTTTCATTTTGCTTTATGTGAAAGTTATCCTTAATAACTTTTGCTTCCTATCCCACATCTAATCTACCACCAAATGATCACTTCCATCTGCAAAATATCTCTATGACCTTATCTCTAAATATCCATCATCTCTGAAATGAATTATTACTTTTGTACTGCTTCCACTCTGCATTCCAAAACCATCTTTCCATAGCAAAGTGATTCCTGTAAGTCATAAATCAGATTACATGATTCCCCTGCTATCATTCCTGTATGGCTTTCTAAGCCCTAGAATATTTCAACTCCTAACCATCACGTGTAAGGGTCTACATCAAGCATGTCAAATTTGTGACCCACAGGCAGTATGTGGCCCACAACAAATATTTCTGCAGCCCAGCCAATGTAACAGTAAGCAGGAAACGTTTTAATTAAAATTTCATAACTTTTTACAACATCCTGTTATACATAATTATTAATCAATGAACTACAATGTTCACTAATGACTGATTATTATAATTGTGCTGCATTAATATCCCTTACTTAACTTATGCGCGCGAGCACCATTTCTCTCCACTAATACTAGCAACAAATATTTTAGCAGTCAACTGACACATCATTAGTCTTGAGTTGATTTATTTGATGTGCACAACAGGAAATATTTCACTTTCAGAGAACAAGCAAAATAGGTTTGTGTTATGCTTATTAATTTGTACAGTTATTCACTGTCTAGTAAGTTAATGTTCAAGGAAAAGTTAATTTTTATTAAAATGTTCTATTATTTTATGTGAACAACTAGAGGCCCGGTGGATGAAATTCATACATTACCTCAGCCCCGCCAGTGACCTCTCACAGTCTGGGAGCCCTTGGGGGATGGCTGGCTCTGGGCAGCACTCTCCCTGTAGGAATTCACTGACCACCAGGAAGCAGCTCCTGCCTTGGGTGTCTGCCCCCTGGTGGTCAGTGCATGTCATAGCGAGCGATTGAGCACCCTTAACATATCATTAGCATATTTTGCTTTGATTGGTCAGATGGAAAACCATTTAGCATATTAGACTTTTACTAAATAGGATTACTGTTTATCTCAGCCCTTTGTATTCAGCATGTCTATACTGAAATAAACCCATGTTTCTATGAAAATTAGTTTTTGTTTTCTTATGGCCCAAGTAAACTTAAGTCTTTGAGTTTGACATGCTTGCTCTACATGATCTGGCCCCTTTGCACTTCTGTATCATTATCTACCTAATCTTCTCAACTACCTCTGCTGTGCTCTAAGCACAATGGCCGAGATCAGTGGTTGGCAAACTCGTTAGTCAACAGAGCGGCAAACCGTGGCTCGTGAGCTGCAGTCTGCCAAGCCCTGGCTAGATAGATCTTCCTTTCACAGCCAGGAGGGAACCCACCCTGGGGACTTAGCACTTGCTGTCCCCTCTTCCTGAATGGCTGTTCTCCCTCCTCTTCCTAAAATTAACTCATTCTTGTAGGTCAGATCTGGACTTAACCTCTCCTTAACAAAATCATAACTTAGTCTATCAACTGACTTAAATTATTTGCATAAGATATATATAATTATCTGGTTTTTTAAAAATACCTCTTTGTACTTAACTGTCTGCTTCCCCACTCAAGTAGAAGGTAAAATTCAATGTCAGGGACTCAATTTGTCTTGTTCATCACTACCTCCAGCGCTGAGGACAGAACCTGGCACATATCAGGTGCTCACCTCACTGTAAACATAAAGTAAAAACCATTTTTAAAAGCTGAATGAAGTTAAGGCACTAAAACCTGTTTCCCAATTACTATGCCCAACTTGGCCTCTCAGCAATGCTAACTGGGAACCCTGAACTCCACTAACAAGTGACTTTCGTGAACTCTGCCCTAAACTGGGACGAAAGTCAGGGCTGGGATGAAAACAGACGCCAAAGGCTGGGAAGAGAGCCCCAGAGTGATAAACCACCAGTCTTCCTCTAAACCAGTGTTAATTCCCTCAAGGACCGGCGGCGGCAGAGAGAATAAAATCCCAACAAAGCCCGTGTGTTTAACCGCCTTATACCTGTCGGAGGAGTCCGCGTCGTCAAACTGCCCGGGAACTACCCGACTCATCAGCAGCCGCCGGTAGTCCATGACCGAACGTGCGGGGCTGCAGCGCCACCGGAGGTCGCTGACCTGAGCTGGGCCAGGAGCCACACAGACGGTCCAACACACAGTCTCTCCGAGGTCGTCCGCCTCGCAAAACGTTGTAATCCCTATGCCAAAAAAGCGCCACGTGCTATGAGGGATTAGGATTCACAGACCCGGTACCGCCGCCCCCGGCTCGAGCGGAAGCCCCGCCTCTGCCGGAAATGTTATGCCGGAAGTTCCGCCCCGCGACCCACTGAGAGCCTAAGGAATCAGGACACACGGAAGTATCAAGCGAACTTGAGTCGCCTTCCCGACGTTCCACCGGGATGCTGTAGTTTCTGCACCCTGCTTTGTGTGTCTTCCTGTAGAAAGACGCGCCAGGCAAGCCACTGGTTCGGCCTGGGTTTACATCCACATTACTTCTCAACTCCGGTAACACTTCGGAGTCCCCCAGGCCGGACCCCCTGGGGCCTGAGCCCGTTCCCCGCCGGGATTGGCTGGCGCCGGCGGGTGGGCGAGCGGACGTCACACTGGAACGGTTCGTCGCGCTTGCCTCCCAACGGGGGATTTCGTAGAAAAGGTTGAAAAGTGTTCTTCCTCCCGCAAAACGTGTGCGGGGGGATGGAAGCACGAAATCCTTATTGTGGATGTAAGAACCTGCATGGCCCCTGGAAGTGAGCACGCTTTTGCGATTTAAAGAGTTTGGCGCATTGTTTTGAGGTGAAAATGAGAAGTGCTTGTAGAAAGCTGGTGTGTCATAACGGCTGAAAAGAACTTAAGAACAAAACCTTAAAAGTTTTGACTAGTAACTCCACTGACAACCTTTTTTTTTCCTGCATAACTCATTTATTTCGAGCGAATCCCGCCCCCTCTCCGCGGCGCTAGGAGGCGGGCCGGGTGGGGAGGGCCGCCAGAGAGGCGGGGCCCGGACCCGAAAGCCGACGCCCCTGCGGCCACCCCCTCACTTCCTTCCCGCGAGATCCAGTGACACCTCTTTTAACTCCGGTCTTAAAACAGCTTTCGAGTATCTCTGGAAACATTTGAATAAATATTTTAAAAGTTTAACATATATCCGGTAAGATCAGAATGCAAGATGGTAAAAGTAAACCTAACAAAATAAAATGGCAGATTGTGCCATATGAACAAATTTGTGAATGTAATTGGAAGTTCTAGGTTCACAAATTTAAGAGACAAGGCCCTTGGGTTTTTCTGCATTTGGAAAACAACGATTTTTCAAGCTCCCTTCACCACAACCTAGATAATATTTGTGTGTTTGGAAACAGGAAAAAATTGAGCATAAAGTTGAACCATTCACCAATCCTAACTAGCCTGTGAGGCTCAGTGTCTTTTTTATACTTAACCAAAGGATGTCATAAGTTTGAAAAACAACAAATTATTTATTGATAATTCAACAAAGTAATCCAGACAAATGGTAGTGACTGTAAATTGGGAAGGTTTAATAGAAATAAATAATTGGAATGCTGGGTTAAATTAGTATTTACCCTGGACAACACTGGTCCATTTGCTGTAGGGAGTATTGTAGAACCATAAAGGGACTCTTCTGGAAATATAAACTCTAATATCCTTGAAACAATGGTTAAGACTAAAGCAGTAAAAGGAATAGATATTTAATTATGAGACATTTAGACTAAAGATTTTAGGAATTTAAAAAATAGATGAATGGTTAGATAGAAAAGTTTAGGAGAGAGAAATGCAAGGACAGACTACGGAAGTGCTAAGAAACATGGTCTATTTGCAGGGAAGTGAACTTGATCTTACTAGAGGAGGGGAGTACTCCCTAGGTAAAGTGGGTTCTGTCCATGGAAGACCTAGAAAGTCAAGCAGAATAATTTAAAGTCAATGTGATTGGACATCTTTTCCACCTTCAACCCCTAATAGTCCTGGGGAATTATAAGAATATGGGCCAGAGTAATGATTTAAGGCAGCGGTTCTCAACCTGTGGGTCGCGACCCCTTTGGGGGTCAAATGAGCCTTTCACAGGGGTCGCCTAAAACCATCGGAAAATGTAGTAATGTAGTTTACTGTTGTTATATTAAGACTGTTACCCATGCTACACCATGCTTCAAGACAAAATTTCACTTATTTTTAATTAGAAATAAACATTTCACAATATCTAATTGTGATTATCACTTATGCTTTAATTATGTTCAATTTGTAACAATGAAAATACATCCCGCATATCAGATATTTACATTACAATTACAACT
This sequence comes from Lasiurus borealis, assembly GCA_004026805.1. Lineage (NCBI taxonomy): Eukaryota > Metazoa > Chordata > Mammalia > Chiroptera > Vespertilionidae > Lasiurus > Lasiurus borealis. The sequence goes on from PVJN01010792.1 coordinate 21,530, forward strand.
CATAACAGTAGCAAAATTACAGTTATGAAGTAGCAATGAAAATAATTTTATGGTTGGGGGTCACCACCACATGAGGAACTGTATTAAAGGGTCGTGGCATTAGGAAGGTTCTCAACCACTGATTTAAGGAATGGAAAGAAAGCATGGGTTATGAAAATCATTTTTAAAGGATAAATGGACAGGACTTGGACAATGAGGTAGAAGATTGCCAAGTTTTCAAACCCCAAGTGCCTGAGGGAAAATTGATTTACAATGATGGATTTGACTTGATAAAGAAATACTCAGATTTAGTAAATAGAAATGCTCTCAGTGTTTGGTGTAACCTAATAAGTGTCTGATAATATTTTGTGAATATCCTTTGACTAAATAACATAGAGATCCCTTCACCTTCTGGGTCTCAAGTCTTTAGGTAATTTTCTTTTGTCCAAGTACTACCATACAAAGTTACCATGCTATAATCACACTAAAATTCTTTATTTTTTTAAATAACTTGGCATATGACATTTTAAAATGAAGGGCAGTGAACTTGAACTGCTTTCTTAATGTACAAAGGAGGGGGGGGAGCTTTTTGTTTGCATATACTAAAAGACCTTAAAAGTATGTGTTTTTTTTAAAGGAGCCTTCCATCATTCAACAGTTAGGAACAAGAAATATCAAAAAATTTGGTGATCACCTTCAGATCCTGTATATTTTAAAGTGGATGCTTCTCATGAAAAATTAGAAAGCATGTCAGAAGTGGATGCCATGAATTTCACCAGTCTTTCTCAAGATTTAACTCATTCAAATTCTCCCTTCTATATGGAAACCAGCAATACTACTTCAGACTTGCCTCAGGTATGCATTGTTTATGAGGTCTGGGAGATACAGATGCATTTAGCATTTACATCGTATTCCATATGAACATTTTTTTAAAATATGGGGAACAGCTCTAGCTGGCTTGGCTTAGTGGATAGAGCATCAGCCTGTGGACAGAAGGGTCCTCGGTTCAATTCCAGACATTTACCAGGATTGCAGGCTAGAGCCCAGGCAGCACGTGCAGGAGACAACCAATCAATGTGTCTCTTTCACATGGATGTTTCTTTTTCTCTGTCTCCCCACTTCCCTTCCACTCTTTCTAAAATTCAATGGAAAAATAGGCTCAGGTGAGGATTAACAACACAAAAATATATATATGAAGAACAATAAAGAAATTTCTAGTGGAGGCATAGAAGAGAGGAATAGTGGAATTGGTTTTTAAGAAAGGTAAAACTTTACAGTGTTAAGTTTTCTAGTCTCTCCCTTGAATATAGCCAGAGTACACAGCCACAACAACTCAGTAACAGAGACAGAACAAGAACACAAGGAGCCTGACATCTGGTTTATTTTCGTTTTGGTAAAAATGTGGTCATAGTATTACGGTGCTAATTGGGATCAAGTTACTACACACTGAATTGTAAAGAATTAATGTCTTAAATTACATGAGGAAGTCCTCCCTTTTGTTTTTTATAGAAAATTTATAGGCCAAAGGCTTAGTTTAGCTAAAAATAGTAATATTATGTAAGACAAGATTAGAAGTGATTTCTGAAATTCAATGAGTAATGGAGTACCAAGAAATTTGTATAAATATAACATCATTATATGTAAATATTGTTATTTTATTTTTCAAGTATATTATTCCTGACATTTTAAAAATCTAATTAGGAGGAATGATCTGAATTAGCAACAAGTAAAAAAAAAAAACGGTTATATAATTCAGTTTTTATTGTACTTCAGGTACATTCAATAAGTGGCACAATGCTATGAAAAGCATATTGAATAGAGATTTGTAACCAGCTAACTTTATAAGAGAGAAGAACTTTTTTAGAGTATCATTTAGATCCACATATTTGATATACTAACAAAAATTACATAGCAATGTACATATACCTTTAGGAGAGGCCAATGGTATTTGAAATATTTATAATGCCTTTTTATTATTAATACAGAATGAAATAAGGAATGTAAAAAAGAAAAATGAGTCTGAAGTCACAGGTTCTGAAGTAACTTATAGCACACTAGATGATGTCTTAGGTGGTGAGTATCTTTGTTGGCAATATACAAACAGAAACTAAGATTTCTTTGTGTCCTGTGATGATAATAATAATAAGAGCTAAGTACTGTACTAAGCATTTTATATACATTGCTACATTTAACCTATAAAAAAGCCCATGGAATAGGACTTTCACTTCTTTTTAAATAAGGGCTGTTTTTATCTTCATTTTAAAGATGAAAATAGTGAGGCTCAGAGAGTAACACAAGAAATACAAACCATAATACCTTTGACTATATTAAAATTTAAAAAATTTGTGTGTCCAAATTATAATCAACAAAGTAAAAAAGCAATCCACAGTCTAAGATACCTGTAATGTATACAATTGACAGAGGATAAGTATCCAAAATAAAGAACTCCAGTAAGAAAACGCACATGTAGCTCAATTAAACAAACAGACAGACAATGTATATGTAGAACTGCCATACGAAATACCACAGACTGGTGGCTTCAGCGATTCAAATTTATATTCTCATAGTTCTAGTGGCTGGAAGTCCAAGATCAAGTTCCTTCAGAGTTAGTTTCTCCTGTGGCCCTTCAGTTGGCCATCTTGTCCTCACATGGCCTTTACTTGTGTGCTTCCCTGGTGTCTCCTCTTTTTATAAGAACACCAGTCATATTGTAATAGACCCCCAACCTTATGACCTCTTCTATAATTAATTTCCTCCTTAAAGGCCCTATCTCTAAATATATTACATTCTAAGGTACTGGGATTAAACCTTCAGCATGTGAATTTTGAGGAAACGATTTAGTTCCTAACAGTGTCTAAGAGGCAGATCACAGAAAAAGAAACCTGCAAGACCATTAAATACCTAAAAAGATGTGCATTAAAAAGACCACAAATTGCCATTTCATATGTATCAGTATGACATGTTGAGAGATGTAGAGAAGGAATTTCTATGTCCTGGTTTAGAAGTATAAGTAACCATTTTAGAGAGTAAATATACAATATCTAATAAAGTTGAAGATATATTTTTTCTATAATATATTAAAAGATTTAAAAAGTTTATTTCATAAATATTAATATAACTGTTAACACATAAACTTATGGTCAGCTAATTATTGTTTTCTTTTACCTCTTTCTAATGAGATATCAACAGTGGAAACTATTTACAGGATGTGCTAACTCTGCCAATTGACACCAGCATTTCTTCCTTCAGACAATGTGAACCCATTTTCACATATCGTCAGACAAAAGCATTTAATGATAAAATGCTAACATTTCAAAATCTAGTAGGCGACTTACCTTACACAGAAAAGCCAGAATTGCAAAGTCACGTATATAATTATGCAAAAGACAACAATATTAAGGAAGATTCATTTAAAGAAGAAAATCCAGTAGAAAGTAGTACTTCCACAAATGAAGACCAACTTGCTCATGAATGTGTCTGGCAACCTCCTAGAAGCCCATCTGTAATCCACTGCAGTAGAGAGAGACTGAAATTCATGGAAATGCCACTAGTTGAAAATACTGCCGAAGAATCTACCCTCAATTCTGGTCAACCTGAAAACTTCTTGTGTAAGGAATATTTATACAATGATGTTGAAAAACCATTTTATCACGAGGATAGCTTTAACCTGTATGATCTGAGAGCTAATTATAAGACAAAGGAGGTAAGATTATTTTTCCTCCTTCCTTTCTTTCTTCCTTCCTTTTCCTCTCTTTCTTCCCTCCCTCCTTTCCCTTTCTTCCATCCCTCCCTCCCTTTTTCTTTCTTTCCTTCCTTCTCTCCCTCCCTCTCCCTCTTCCTCTCCCCTCCCTCTCTCCCCTTTCTTTACACCCCAGTGACCAGACATTAGATAATATATGACCATCCCAATAAATCCCACACCTACCCAGCACCACTCCTAGTTATTAGAATATTATCCTATCTAATAAAGAGGGAATATGCTAATTGACCATCACCCCATCACAAATATGGCTGCACCCACAGCTGAAGCCAAGTTCCCATAGGGAGCCTTAACAAGCAGTCAGGAGGGACCAGAGGCTACTCCCTCCCCCATCCTTGTGGGGCTTGAAAGGGGACCTCAGGCTGCATCCCCCATCCTTCAGAGCTTGACAGGGGACCTCAGACCACACTCCCACCCTGGTGGCAGGCCAGGGGACCTGAGGTCATGCCCTCTGCCCAGCAGGGCTTAATGGGGAACTTCAAGGTGTGCTTCCCATCCTGGTGCTGGGTTAGGGGATCTCAGGCTGTTCCCCTGCCCCAGTGCCAGGCTGGGGGACCTCAGGCAGTGCTTGACACCAGGTGGGGCTTGACAGAGGACTTCAGGCCATGCCCCCTACCAGGCACCAGGCTGGAAGATGAGGAACCTCAGGCTGCACGCCCTATCACAGCACCGGGTCAGGGGATCTGAGGCTGTGCCTCCCTGCCTGGTTGGGCTTGACAGGCTTTACCCCCCACCCAGCGGGGCTTGACAGGGGACCTCAAGGTCCCCTGGGGAACTCAGGCCTTGTCCTCCTCCCCAGCACCAGGCCAGGGGACCTCAGGCTGCACTCCCCACCCCAGAACCAGGCCAGGGACCTGAGGCTGCGCCCCTCTGCCTGGCGGGGCTTGACAGGGAACCTCAGGCCGTGCTCTGCACCAGTGGGGCTTGACAGGGGACCTCAGGCTGCAACCACGTGTCAGTAGGACTTGATGGGGACCTGAGGCTGTGCCCCCGTGCCTGGCGAGGTTTGACAAGGGTGGGACTGGCCAGGTCTGGATCTAGCCCAATGGGGGTGGAGCCCAGCTGGGTCTGGGTCTCACGATTTTGAGGTGCATGTGGATGGGAGGGGACTTGACTGCGGGTCCTGTGGTGTGCCCCAGACTCTGACAGGCGGAAGTGTTTCATATACATTTTACTACTTTTCTTTCATCTCTAACACTTCTATTATAGAGAAAGGACAAATAGCAATATTAAATTATTTCCTTTCATTAATCCCCTTTTAATGTGCATGAATTTCATGCACTGAGCCACTAGTTGACTATAGTCCCTATGCTGTACTTTACACCTCCATGACTATTTTTTTAAATACCCAAATCAACAAATAGTATTTTTTTAAAGATTTTTTTAAATATATTTTATTGATTTTTTACAGAGAGGAAGGGAGAGAGATAGAAAGTCAGAAACATCAATGAGAGAGAGAGACATCGATCAGCCACCTCCTGCATGCCCCACAGTGGAGATGTGCCCGCAAGCAAGGTACCTGCCCCCGACCGTAATCGAACCTGGGACCTTTCAGTCCACAAGCCGACGCTCTATCCACTGAGCCAAACCGGTCTTGGCTCCATGACTATTTTTTATTGCCATTTTATTGTTCATATTTTTTATCTTCTTCTTAAAGAAGAGCCCATTTCATATAATACTGGTTTGATGGTAATGAATTTCTTTACCTTTATCTTGTCTGTGAAACTCTTTATCTTTGATTATAAATAACTAGAGGCCCAGTGCATGAAATTTGTGCATGGGTGGAGTCCCTAGCAGCTGCTGCCTAGGGCCTTCCTTTGTCTACGCTATCCCCTGGTGCTCAGTGCACATCATAGTGAGCAATCAAACTCCCAGTTGGCTTAACTCCCAATGAGACATTTTGCATATTAGGCTTTTATATATATAGACTAGAGGCCCAGTGCACGAAATTCATGCATGGGGGGTGGGGAGGGCGTCCCTCAGCCCAGCCTATATCCTCTTGCAATCCAGGACCCCTCGGAGGATGTTGGGCCTAAAGTGGCAGTCAGACATTCATCTTGCAATCCAGGACATCACAGTGACCATATTTTTTATAAAGGTGAAAGGCATCTTACAGTTGTATGGGCAGCTACATTTTTTTGCAGTGATTATAAAAAGTAGTACATGACATGATCCTTCTGAGGCAGTAGTACCATTTTCTCCATCTTACGGGTGGAAAAAAACTGAAGCAGAGAGAAGTTAAGTAATTGGCTTTGTCAAATAATTATAAGTGTCAGAATCGGGGCTGACCACAAAATGTGCAAGCCAGAGTCAATGTATGTCATCACTGCATCATCCTGTTTTTTCAGTGTCAGAGTAGCCTTGCCAGATTTTAACATTGAAATCTAAGAAACTGTTCCCAATATATAGGGTAGGATCCCTAGGTCTGGCCAGTGATCAGGACCATCTGGGGGTAACTGGCAGACAGGGTGATTGGGGGACCCCCACTGGCACCCAGCTTGGCTAATGGCCTGGTGCCACCTGCTGGATTGCCCTGCCCCCCAATCACCACCACCAGCCACCTTCCTCTCAGGGGACAAATGCTCATTCAGGAGCTGTCTGCGGTTTGGGCAATGTGCATCATAGCAACCAGTCATTCTGCTGGTCATTCCATTGTTCAGTTGATTTACATATTAGAGTTTTATTATATAGGAGAGCTTTGCAGAGTAAAATAATCTTGGTTGCAGGTCCTTGCTTTTTATTATTTTGAATATTTCTTGTACTCCTTTATAAGCTGCCACGTTTCTGTTGAGAAATCAGCTGACAGTCATATGGAAGCTCCCTTGTAGGTAACTAACTGCTTTTCTCTTGCTGCTTTTCTCTTGCTGCTTTTCTCTTGCTGCTTTTAAGATTCTCTATTTGTCTTTAACCTTTTACATTTTAATTATAATGTGTCCTGGTGTGGATCTTTTGGGGTTCATCTTTTTTGGGGTCTCTGCACTTCCTCGACTTGTATGTCTCTTTCCTTCACCAAGTTAGGGAAGTTTTCTGTTATTACTTTTTCCAAATAACTTTCAAATTTTTTGCTCTCTTTCTTTTCCTTACTGTACCCCTATGATGTGAATATTGTACACTTGAAGTTGTCCTAGAGGTTTCTTACACTATCCTCATTTTTTTTTGGATTCCTTTTCTTTTCTATTTTTTCTATTATGATTGGGTGTTTTTTGCTTCCTTATATTCCAAGTTGCTGATTTGATTCTCAGTTTCACCTGTTTTACTGTTGATTCCTATAAGTTATTCTTTATTTCAGTTAGTGTAGCCTTCATTTCTAACTGGTTCTTTTTTATGTTGTGGAGGTCCTCTCTTAAGTTCCTTGAACATCCTTATAACCAGTGTTTTGAACTTGCATCTACTAGATTGCTTAGTTCCATTTTGTTTAGTTCTTTTTCTTGAGTTTAATTCTGTTGTTTCCTTTGGGCCATGTTTCTTTGTCTCCTCAGGTATTCCTCCTGATTTTTATCCCTGTGTTTGTTTCTATGTATTTAGATAGAGCTGCTGTGTCTCCCGGGCTTGGTAGAGTGGCCTAATATAGTAGATCTCCTGTACGGGCAAGTGCCATGGCCTCCCTGATCACCCCAGTTGGGCACTCAAGGTGTACCCCCCACCTCCGCCCCACATGAGCTGTACACCCTCCTGTTTTAAATTGAGTTTTGATTGCTATTAGCACATCAGTGGGAGGGGTTGACCCAGAACAATCTGATGCAAGAATTGGCCATGACCACTGACCACCAATCTCCATCCACCTTGGAGGATCAACTGCAGGGACCCATCACATAGAGCATGACTTACTTCATCAGGGCTCTGGGACCCATTAAGTCCACCCCTGAGTACCTCACTTATGGAGGTGGTTGGGTACTTGTTCTTTGACGTGGTCTGAAGCTGTCCACTGGGTGTGCTGGCTCTGGGGCCTTCTGGAAGGTGCAGGCTACCTTCCGCCACTACCAGTGTTCTTCCTGGGTCCACTAGGTAAAAACTACAAAGCAATCTGCAGATGGCTGCTTCTTGTGCTGGGCTTGGAGATGTCTAGGGGAGGCCACACTGTGAATCAAGGCTGGCTACCACTAGTGCTTAGCCTGGGCCATTTAGCTAAAGGAATGGGACAGATTGCTGAGGTCAGATTCTGCTTGTTCAATAGATTTAATGAAAATCTGAAGCATGAGCCAAGGCAGGCCATTCCTATTATAAAGCCACTGGAAACAGCTTGGATGGGCCCAAAAGTTGGGTGAGCCGGAGTCTCAGGGAATCAGCAGGTTGGGCCAAACAGTGTGAGCCAAGTCAATGCTTTCTCAGATATGGCATCTGTCTGCTGGCTCTGTTAGGCAAAGGGGCTCATCAAAGGAAAAATGGCTTCTGCAAGTACTTCACTCTGGAAGAAAGTTGATCTTCCAGATGTCACCCAAATGCCAAACAATTCAGTCCCTCCTATATGTCTCTAGTGCCTTTCAAGCTTCTGTCTCTGTGCTGGAACTGAGAGGGAGTGAGTCTGAGTAACTCTGTATGTGAGCCTTTTCAAAGGAACTGCCTGGTGCTCTAGCAGCCACAGCCTTCCTCAGCCTGAATTTCCACTGATTTTTACATCCAGAAGTTATGGAGACTTCTCTTCCTGGGCCTGGAACCCTGGGCTGGGGGGCCCTGGTGTGGCACTGGTACCACTTGCTTATAAGGAGAATCTTCATAGCCTAGGTCAGTGGTCGGCAAACTCATTAGTCAACAAAGCCAAATATCAACAGTATAACAATTCAAATTTCTTTTGAGAGCCAAAGTTTTTAAACTTAAACTTCTTCTAACACCACTTCTTCAAAATAGACTCGCCCAGGCTGTTTGTTTGTTTTTTTTTGTGTGTGTGTAGAAGAGCCACACTCAAGGGGCCAAAGAGCCGCATGTGGCTCCCGAGCCAGGGTTTGCCAATCACTGGCCTAGGTATTCCTCCTGATTTTTATCTATCACACATGGGTTCCCATTCTGCAACTCTGCTCTTCCTACCAGTCTCGATATGGCTTCTTTAATTTCGTAGTTTTAAGACTTTCATTCAGCTTGATTTAAGAGGGTTCTGAATGATAGTTGTTCTGTAGTTTAGTTGTAATTTTGATGTAGTTGTGGGAGGATGTGAGCATCATGTTTACTATGCCACCATTTTGACAGAAGTCTCAGGAGGTAAGATTTTTGATAGTCAGTACAGCTTTCAGAGTATTGAAAGATGTGTTGTTGTTTTTTAAAGTATATTATCTGAGACTTTTCCAAGTGGTAATTAGCATAAAGGACATTGCTTCTCTGGGGAAAATGCCTGCCTAGATCTTGAACAAGTTTGAAGCAAATTTTTCTAATAAAATTAGGTCCGTACTTGGAACTTAGCCCTATCAAATGATAGTTTCTTTGAGGATCAAGACTCTGGACTACTTTTTTATGCATTTTACCATCTATATGGTGCCTTGACTATAATATTTGGTGAATTAAATTGGCTAGAACTCAGTTTACATTAAGAAAAATGTTGCAAAGAGCAAGCAATAATAAATTATTTCACAAGGAAAGCTTAAAATTTTTCTATCAAGTGAGATTTCTATGGACAAGCAAAAATTATTATTTTTTTACAAAAGTGAAAACATTAACTTACCTTTTAATGTATTAATCCTGACCATGTATATAGTATCTTAAGAGCAATGAAGATGCTAATAATATAAATTCTAAATGCTCTGAACAAATAAACAAAAAAGAATTGGTTTAGGGAAGTAGATATAATAAAATGACAAAATTATTCTTTTCATTGTGAGTTTGCTAAGAAAAGCTGAGTATTATGTTTAATTTGCACATATGACCAGTTTTGAGGTTTTTTTGTTTATTCAGAAGCAGCATTTATTTTTTAAAAAATATATTTTTAAAATCTACAGAGAGGAAGAGAAAGGAAGAAGAGAGATAGAAATATTAGAAACATCAGTGATGAGAGAGTATCACTGATTGGCTGCCTCCTGGACACCCCCTGCGAGGGATTGAGCCCCCAACCTGGGTATGTGCCCTTGACTAGAATCGAACCTGGGACTCTTCAGTCTGTAGGCCGATGCTCTATCCACTGAGCCAAACCAGGTAGGGTCAGAAGCAGCATTTAAATAAGGACTTTATTTCCCCATGCTTGTTTCTGGAAAATAACATTTTGAAAATGTGTTTAATTAGGACTTCCCAAGATTGTCCCTTCCTATTTCCATTGCATTAGGCATTTACTCATTTAGTTAATAAATACTTTCAAGCATCTAATAACATTCTAGTAGAGGAGATAGACATCCTATCTAATAAAAGAGTAATATGCAAATTGACCATACCTCTGCTATACCCACCAACAACACCCACCAACCATGCCTACCAACCAATCAGAGCAAGTATGCAAATGAACCCAACCAAGATGGCTATGGCCACAGAGAGAGCAGGAGGGGGGCTTAGGTTGCCCCTGGCGATGGAGGAAGCCAAGCTTTCTGCACACCCTAGCAGGGCCAGGCTTCTGCTTAAGGCGACAAAGTTCAATGGCTGTGTAAGCAAAAGGCTTGGCTTTGCTCCAGGCTACAAAGTTTCAATTGTAGAAGACAGATAAATCCCAGATACCAGGGACTCCACTTGGGTCACCAGGGGGAATGGCCAGCCTGCAAACTACCACAGGCCCCTCACCCAGGCCACCTCACGCCCCAAGAGAACACCCATCCTGATCCAGGACACCCTTCAGGGCAAACCAGTTGGCCCCCACCTATGTACCAGGCCTCTATCCTATCTAATAAAAGAGTAATATGTAGATTGACCATCACTCCCACACACAAGATGACTGCCCTTATGTGGTCAAAAAATCCTGCCCCCATGTGGACACAAAATGGCCATCAGGGGAGGGCAATTGGCAGGAATCAGGTCTGCAAGGGAGGGCAGTTGGGATGATTAAGCCTGCAGGGGAGGGCAGTTAGGGGTGACCAGGCCAGCAGAGGAGGGAAGTTGAGGATGACCATGCCTGCAGGCAAGGGCAGTTGGGGGGGACCCAAGCCTGCAGGGGAGGGCAGTTAGGGGTGATCAGGCCTGCAGGGGAGGGCAGTTAGGGAATTTGCATGACCAGACCCACAGAGGAGGGCAGTTAGGGGCAAACAGCCTGGCAGGGGAGCAGTTAGGCATCAATCAGGCTGACAGGGGAGAGGTTAGGGGCTGATCAAGCTGGCAGGCAGAAGCAGTTAGGGGCAATCAGGAAGGCAGGCAGGTGAGCAGTTGGGAGCCAGCAGTCCTGGATTGTGAGAGGGATCCCAGATTGGAGAGGGAGCAAGCTGGGCTGAAGGAACCCCGCCCCCCATGCACAAATTTTGTGCACTGGGCCTCTAGTTAATCAAATAATCACACAAATGTAAATTTTTAGCTATGGTAAGTATCATGAATAAAAGTTACATATAAAGTGTATATAAAATATATGTAACGTTACATAAAAGTACATGTAGACTTGAAGCAATGATTGGTCCTGCAAATAAAAGTAAGATGATTACCATCTTATTTTTATTTGCAGAGAGTTTAGAGAAGGCTTCCCTTAAGTAATGGGAATTGAGCTGAATGCCGAAAGATGAGTAGGAATTAATTGGGTAAATCAAGTGTGGGAGAGCATTTCATGCAGAATTAACATGTGCATAAAACTATGGCTACAGGGAACATTGTTCCTATTAGGTCCTGAAGGAAGACCAGGATTGTTGGGTTGGAGGGAGTAAGAAGGATATAGTAGATAAGAATGGAGAGATAGCATGGATCAGATATCAAGATCAGATATTAGAACCTTGTAGACTTCAATAAGATTAGTTGTCTTTATCCCAGAGCAATGAAGAAACATTAAAATACAGAGGTCCATCTGGCTCAGTTGGTTGGATGTCATGCTGTGCACCGAAAGTTTCCAGACTTGATCCCTGGTAGGGGGTCTTTCAGGAAGTAGCTGATCAATGTCTCACTCTCACATGCATCTCTCTCTCTCTCTCTCTCTCTCTCTCTCTCTCTCTCTCTCTCTCTCCTTCCCTTCCTCTCTTTCTAAAAATAAAAAATAAAATAAAAATACAGAGGACCAATATCTAAATTCTAGAAAGTTATGCATCCCACTCCTACGTATATCTTTTACTGAGTATTTGTTATATTCATATCAGCGTTGTTTTACTACAACCTACTATCCTTTTTTAATACCCCCTCTCCCAAAACAAAAAAAAATAAAACAAAAACCTGTATTGTGGGCCAAAATCAATCACAAGATCATCTGGCATTTTAGTGTTCACAAGAGTCATATAGCACAATGATGCAATGTTTAATGAGGAATTTTTAAAGTATTTAAAAGAGGCCTTACAGATTATAACTGATAAATTTGTTTTAATTCATGTGAAGTCAAGGAAAGTATGTTATATGTGTCCAGAAAAGTTTGCATCAAAGAAAATTGTGAGAGTATTAAAGTTTAATTTTTCTTTTATAAAAGTTAATGTGATACATATTTTTATCATATACCTACTGTTTGTGCTTTGCTGTGCTGTTAGGTGCTATACATACACTTAGCAATTAATACTTAAGTATTTTTGTTAAGTAGGTATCATTAGTAGAAGTAGATATTATAGTTGTTACTTTATAGCTGAGGAAACCAAACTAGGGATCTACAATTCAAGGTCAACTCTGACTTCAAAGTTCAAAGTAATCCTACGCTTTCACACTATTTACTATAATTTACAGGTTGCAGTTTCTTCAAAAAGGATACAGAATTCTGGGGAGATTCCTGAGATGTCAGTCAGTCACCAAAAGGAAGTTACAGTGGAGGACATGGAAAGTCCAGGGATTGTGTCAACTCGTTCTCCTGCTGGCATTTCTTGGAGTTGTGGAGCATCTTGGGAGGACTGCAAAACACATGACACAGAGCAAGATTTGGAGTGCTTACAACCTCTAGAAGAGGATATGGCTTTAAATGAAGTCTTACAGAAATTGAAACATACTAACAAAAAACAGCAAACTCTGATCCAAAATTTGCAGTGTACTAACATGTGTTTAGAGAAGAAGGTTGAAGAACTACAGGTGAAGACTAACAAGCAGCAAGTATTCGTTGACATCATAAATAAGCTAAAGGAGAATATCGAAGCATTAATTGAAGACAAATACAGAGTAATGCTAGAGAAGAATGAAACTGACAAGACTTTGCAGAATTTGCATGATGTTTTAACTAACACCCAAAAACATCTTCAGGAATCTAGGAAAGAAAAGGAAACCTTACAGATAGAGCTTAAGAGGATCAAGGGAAATTATGTTTGTCTACAGGAAAGGTATATAACTGAAATGCAAGAAAAAAACAAAATTGTTAATCAGTACACAGAGGTGAGCAAAACCTTAAGCAAGAAAGAAGAAGAGGTTGAGAGGCTGCAGCAACTCAAAGGAGAATTGGAAAATGCCACCACTTCTGCTTTGGACTTATTGAAAAGGGAAAAAGAGACCCGAGAACAAGAGTTCCTGTCTTTGCAGGAAGAATTTCAGAAACATGAAAAGGAAAACTTGGAAGAAAGACAGAAACTGAAATGTAGACTTGAGAAACTGGTAGCTCAATTTAAAAACATGCAATTCATATCTGAAAGTGAAAGGGCTAAGAATACAAAACTTCAGCAGCAAATCAATGAAGTAAAAAATGAAAATGCAAAACTTCTGCAGCAGGTTGCAAGGAATGAGGAGCAAAATTGTGTTCCTAAATTTGAGATAGCTCAGTTAAAAGAGCACTTGGAGGCAGTAATGAAGTCAGATATCACAAAGGTATTGTCACAAAATCAAAATCTCTAAGGCAGAATTTCAGGAGTTTGTAATAGTCTGGTGATGCATGTTTTTTGCAGAATTACTAACCTAAAAAGAGAGATAGAATGGAAAACGCACCAGATTTGGTTCTTGGGTACTCGCATTAAAGAGCCGCCATTTCTGGCCTCTTATTATTATTTTGGTAAATATGAAAATTAATGTGGGAATTTTTGTGGCTACCTCTGACTAATCATTTGAAGAATCCTTTGAGAAAGGATTTTTCAAATGGGGATCTCAATCTTTTCATACCATGTCTGCCTATTCAGCAATAAAAATAAAATAATTGTATATTTAGTTTACATGGTAAAACAAACCTATATTTTATCACATTAATTTTGTAGAATTGTAAACATTTTAGTGAGATATAATTGATACATAACATTAGTTCAGGTTTACAACATAATGATTTGATATTTGTATGCATTGCAAAATGATCACTACAGTAAGTTCAGTTAATATCAGTTAAAAACAGCATGGGAGCCTCACGTCAATAATTTTGGAGGGGCCGTCATTTGGTATTCTTTACTATTCAAATGGATTTTTTGACAGTCAAGAACCTGGAAGCATGTCTTGGAAGTGATCATTTCACAAGACAGGGCACACCTATTTCAGTTTTGTAGGCCTACCTTAAAATATTTATAATACAATCTTATTAACTCTGACTACTTAGAAAGAAGGCTAATCTGAACGAGAAACATGTTTAAGTTTATATTTGTTATAACTTGAACTAAGCTGATATGTTGCCTTGAAGGAGTCCTGAGTGGACATTACATAGTGTTTGCAAGTAAATCATTTATATTTTTAATGATTTTTAGGAAGACATTTTCTCTGTTTAAAAAAATTTTCTCTATATTTTCTCCAGAAGTAAGGATCATCTAAGTCAGTGGTTCTCAAACTTCAGCATTCATCAGCATCAGCTGTGAAAATGCAGATTGTTGGAGCCCACCCCAGAGTTTCTAATTCAGTGGGTGTGTGATGGGGCCTGAGAATGTGGATTTATAATGAGATCTTAGGTCCCACTGATGCTGTTGGTCCAGGGATCACACTTTGAGAACCACTAACTTAAGCAAAGATGACCTTAAGTTTAGCTGCTAATCAAATCATGAAAAATTTTAAATTGGTAAACTCTGAATGAATTAATGTAACTGTACAAAAGTTTATCACAGTATAGCTTTTTCCCTTGAGCTTTCTTTTTAAAAACAGTAATTTTTTTTGTTTAATCTTGACTAATCAATTTCTTTAATATCCTCAAATCATTCTTATTCTCCCTTTAGTTTTGCTTTTTATTAACTCTAGGTCTATTTTCTCAAAGTGTGAAACTCTAGGTCTGGGTGTGTCTCTGAGTTCAGAAATATTTTTATTGTAATATTTTTTAAAAAGTTGTTATTGCCTTGTTCACTCTCTTTCCTTTACAAGTATACAGTGGAGATTTCCAGAAACTAAATGACATGTGATGTAATTGTTTCCATGGCTGACACAATGTGTGAAGCAAATACAAGAATCCAGCAGTCTTCCATTAAGCCAGCATTAAAAGTATTAGCAAAAAAATGTAACAGACCTAATCTTCTCACTAATTTTTGTTTTGGAAAATATGGTAATTAAAAAAATGTATTATTTATATTAGCACAATAGATTTATTGTTATTTAAAATATTTTTAAATGTTCTCACTTTTAATTTCTAATACAGTAAATACTGATAGATATAACCTACATAAACAAAATGTTTTTGGGGTCCTTAATCATTTTTAAGGCTGTTTAAAGGGTCCTGAAAATAAAGTTTGAAAACCACATTCAGAAGTTTTAAGAGTGGTATTATTCAGCATTTTATTTTTAAAGTAATCCAGGTTCTTTGTCTTTATTGTGACAAATCTGAATTGTATACATGTAGGATGCGAAGATGATACCTTCTAATTGCTCACCTTGTGAAGAAGAGAGCCCAAATCCCCCAGATGTGAAAACGACTTCTCAGCCAGCTTTCAAAATTCACTATCTTCTGGCTCTGATGGCAAGACTTCTCACATGCCAGGTAATTTTTTTTAAAGACATAATTTTTATTGGTGGGAAGGAAAATACTGAGGTTAGACATAAGAGGCAATGTGAAGTGACAGAATTAAATTATGAAAGAAAATAATGGAAGACAGAATAGAGACCCTTCAATCAACCAATCATCCTTTCCTTCCTCCTACTGCTTCTTTTTATCTTTCGTCAACATCTAATTCCCACAAGCCGCCCTAACCTGTTTGGCTCAGTGGCTAGAGCGTTGGCCTGCAGACTGAAGGGTCCCAGGTTCGATTCTGGTCAAGGGCATGTACCTTGGTTGCAGGCACATCCCCAATAGGAGGTGTGCAAGAGGCAGCTGATTGATGTTTCTAACTCTCCATCTCTTTCCCTTCCTCTCTGTAAAAAGTCAATAAAAAATATTAAAAAAATAATTTTCACAAGCCTATAGTAACATTAGAACTGCTCATGTTTCAGGAAAGCCCTTTCAGAACAGTAGTCTTATGCTCTGGGTCAACCTGCTCCTAGAGATTAGTGATTGTTCACATTAATTAGCTGTTTACCCAATCTAAAAATATAGTTTTGGGGTAGGAGTAGGGCAGTGTGGGACTGTCCATTAGTAGAATGAAAAATGAAGTTAGTGTAAGGTGAGTTCGAATTCTGACTTCTCCACTTGCTGGCTGTGTGACTTGGCCAAGTAACTTCACCTTTCTCAGCCTTATGGGTTAATAGGGGAAATGATCTTTTGTCAGTTTCCTCATGATTAATAGGGGAAATGATACTTGCTGCTGCCCTGGGAGCTTATAAGCACTACATTTAATGAGAGAATATATTATAGGACATGACATTTGATAGTTTCTCAAATTAGCTAGTTCTCTTTCTTTCACTTTCCTTCTATTATTATGTACTAGAGACCCGGTGCATGAAATTTGTGCAGGGGGAAGGGGGGACAAAGGAGGTCCTTCAGCCTGGCCTGCACCCTCTCACAATCCAGGACCCCTTGGGAGATGTCAGACTGCCAGTTTAGGCCCAATCCCCATGCGGGCCTAAACTAGCAGTTGCACATCCCTCTCACAATCTGGAACAGCTGGATCCTAATCGCTCATCTGCCTGCCTGCCTCATCATCCATAACCACGCTGCCTACCTGCCTCATCACCCATAACCACTCACCTGCCTACCTATCTGATTGCCCCTATCTGCCTCTTCCTGCCTGCCTCATCACCCCTAACCCCTTGCCTGCCTATCTGATTGCCCCTAACCACTCTGCCTGCCTGCCTGATCACCCCTAACTGCCTCTGCCTTGGCCCCCACCACCGCAGCTTCATCCGGAAGGATGTCTGAAATGATGTCTAGAAGGTCGTTCAGCTGCCCCGTCTAATTATCATATTATGCTTTTATTATTATAGATTTCTTTGATCTTAAGTGCATTCATCTGAGCCAAAGTTTGATGACATAGGTTTGTGATGTTTCTGATCCAACACAAGCCTTATTTCTATTTTGTTTTAGCTAAATTTGTTAAACATTAGCATTTATTTAATACTAGATACTAAGCTAAGAATTTTATCCAGAGATCACAAAGTGGTGGCCCACAGACTATATCTACCTCTAGTTTTGTTTTTAAATATTGGAATTTGATTGTGGCACAGACTCTCCTTGGCGGTAAACCTTTTCTCCACATCTTACCCTTCAAAAATTTGCTTACTCACTATATTTGCTTAGTTTTCTCCCATCTCGTTGGTGGCTGCTGTTCTTTCTCAGTCTTAATTTGCTAGTTGCTTTTTCTCTACCAGACCTCTCAATAATGAAGTATAGATCTTTTTAGTAGATTCATTCCGTGCCAGACAAATACTATTTGCTTATTCTGTATCTCTCACCTCACTGGGACGTACGTCTTCAAGATTAGAGACTTGATATGTGGTATGCCCTGAACCTAATTCAGATTAAGCTCTTAATAGGCACTCAACAAATATTTGCTGACTTCCCAGTCTGTCCTTGGAGCCCTTTAAGTTTACTGTTCCTGCTTTTCATGGCTTATGTATTACACCATTCTTTGTATTATCAGGCTTTTTTTAAAACATGAAAACAAACAACAGTTTGTAATAGTTGAGTTTCTTGTCTAAAGTCTCACATACAATAAAGTGACAGAACTCAAGCAGAACACAAGGTAAGCACTTGTGACCCTTATGTTACTTTGGTACAAGTGCTTTCATTCTGTGTACCCTGGAAATATAGAGAGGTTCAGTATTATTGAGGATATCTGATTATTTTGGTTTTAGTTGCAATAATTTATCTAAAATTTGTATTTGTAAACTCACTAGACTAAGAGGGGCTATATGTATGAATGCATGAGCATATATAATTATTATAAATGAGTATTAATATCCCAATGATTATGTAAATCTGTCCCAATAGCAATCTATTTGAGTGTAAATCTATAAGAACTCTTTCTATACTAGTCCTTTATTGAATATCTTATAATAAGTAATTAAAGAACTGAGTTAAAAAAATCAAGTTCAATATTATTTTACCTCCTTTAATTTGGTCACTTATTTGGGGAGGGAGAGTTGTTTCATTTGTATTTTCCTTCCTTCTTTTAGCTTTACTGAAAAAAATATTAATCTGACTTCTCAAATTGTTGTCTTTAGGATATCAGCAATCTGGATGCTGAACATTTCAAAGAGAGTGAGAAAGTTAGTGATACAATGTTTCAAAAATTGAAGAGCTTTCATCTTAAAAAGAAAAATTTAGATGAAGAGGTACTGTATATATTCTTTATTCTAAAAATTGTATCACCCTGACTGGATAACTCAGTTGGTTAGAGTGTTGTCCCAATACACCAAAGTTGCAGATTCAATACAGGGCACATACAAGATCAACCAATGAATGTATAAATAAGTGGGACAACAATTTTCCTATCTCTCCTTCTTTCTCTCTCTCTCTCCCTCTCATCTCTCTAAAATCAATCAATAAAATTTTAAATAATAATAATAATAGTCCTGGCCAGGTGACTCAGTTGGTTGGAATATTGTCCTCTACACCAAAAAGGTTACAAGCTCGATTCTTGGTCACAGCATATATCTCGATTGTGGGTTTGATCCCAGGTCTAGGTAAATGCAGGAGACAATTGATCAATGTTTGTCTCTCATCTCTGTCTATCTTTCTCTAAAATCAAGAAAAATATATCCTTGTGTGAGGATTAAAAAAAATTTTTCGCCATTTTTAGTGGAAAAAAAAAACAGTCAAAGAAGAAGGTAGCATAAAATATAAATGAATTCCTAAAAATTTGGATATGTCTCAAGAATGTTTTTGTGGACCAGATTAGCTTTACTATAGCCCCTACTAAAGAGATATATTGTTTGACATTGGACTTGTTTTATGATATAAGTCTGTATTAGACAGTCTCATTCATCTTCCAAAAAAACTGATATGATTATTTTCTCTCTTTTACATGGCATTACTGAGTCCTGAAAATAGTGTATTTTTTAAAATATATTTTTATTGATTTTTCACAGAGAGGAAGGGAAAGGGATAGAAAGCCAGAAACATCGATAAGAGAGAGACATCGATCAGCTGCCTCCTGCATACCCCCTACTGGGGATGTGCCCGCAACCAATGTACATGCCCTTGACCGGAATTGAACCTGGGACCCTTCAGTCCCCAGGCCGACGCTCTATCCACTGAGCCAAACCGGTTTTGGCTAAAATAGTGTATTTTGAAATTTTTATACTGATTTCAAATTTTATCACTCAAAATAATGTGTAAACTGAAACCAATAATTTTTATTTCTCATGTGGGATAAGGGTAAAGGAAGAGGTTCTTCAAATTTCTTCAATTATTCTTTTCTTGGTATAATGTTACTAACTGAAAAATAAAATTAAGAGAGTAAATTAGAGAATGTGATAATATGTTACTTGTGCAGCTTTTAATGTGAAAGAAATACAAAAGTGGCAGATCTATCTGTCTCAAGGAATAAAAGCACATTCAAATCTTGGATATTGAGTCATCATAATAAATTTAGTCATGTCCTATTAGGAAATTACTTCTCTGAACTGAAGTGGATAATTTGTTGCAGATATTCTGGAGACTCAATCTCCTAGCTAACATGTAGAGAAAAGAATCAAGAAATAAACAAAGATGAACAGAAATTACTGGCCTCCACTTCTTTTTTAAATATATTTTTATTGATTTCAGAGAGGAAGGAAGAGGGAGAGGAAGAAAGAAACACCAATGAAGAGAGAGAATCACTGATCAGCTGCCTCTTGCGAGCGGGAAACCTAGGCATGTGCCCTGACCAAGAATTAAACTGTGACCTCCTGGTTCCTAAGTTGGCACTCAACCACTGAGCCACACCAGTTGGGTTGGCCTCCACTTCTTAAACCAGCCTTCAAAAATAAGCCCAGTTGAGGATAGGAGCAGGATAGTACAAAAGTATAATTTCATATATTTATTTTCTTTTCGTAAATTTCTGTGTAATTCCTGAAATATTGGCAGGTAAGGTTATATGATGTCTGTGATTTGATTCAGTGAAGGGGGATGGAGAGGGAAGGAAGTGGTTGGGAACATTAATAATACAAGGTTGGTCATTAGTTATAAGTAGTTGAAGCTGGATGGTTTGTTAAAGATTTTCTCTATTTTTTTTTAAATATTGGAAATTTTTCATAATATTCTGTGTACCACATTTTATTTCACTGATATTTGGAGAAGTTTGAATATTAAGATTTATTGTTGCTATACTGAAGGAACAAAAGAGCAAATAAGAAATTATTATAAATTGCATCTAGAAAGAGTTGGCTCATATTTTTCCTTTAAAGAAGAATTTTAATAGCCTAACTGTAAAAAAAATAATGAAATATTAGGTTAAGCTCCCTGGAGATCCCAAACCCATCTTTAGATTCGGTGATTCACTAGGACTCAAGGGTCTCAGCATACAGTAAACTCACAGCTTTCATTATAGTGAGAGGATATAAAGCAAAATCGGCAAAGGGCAAAGGCACATAGGGCAAAGTCCAGAGGAAACCAGATGCAAGCTTTCACGAGTCCTCTTTCCCTAGAGTCTCACAGGATGTGCTTCATTCCCCCAGCAGTGAGGTGTGACAACACATGTGAAATGTTGTCTGCCAAGAAAGCCCATTTGAGACCTAGTGCCCAACATTTTTACTGGAGGTTTTTCCCATAGGCACCTTCTGCCTAGAACATACCAAAATTATAGATGGAAAGAGTTATTCAGCATAAACCACATTCTTTGTTAGGTACAGTGAGCCATTTATATCAGGGAATGATGGAAACCCTCCCACAATCCAAGTTCCTAGGTACAGTCAGGGACAGCTTGGCTAGCAGGCCTTTCTAAAGATAGCAGCCTCAGGCCTGCTGTGTGAACTCCTTTCTGAATAAGTTGTAAAAACAGTGTATCTTTTCAAGACCAGAATTGACTGTACATGGTTTTATGTCTTTAAATAAACTAGAGGCCCGGTGCACAAAATTTGTGCACTGGAGGAGCGGGGGCGGGGAAGGGGGTGTCACTCAGCCCAGCCTGTGCCCTCTTGCAGTCTGGGACCCCTTGCTCCTTACCACCCGCCTGCTTGCTGCATCTTACCACTCAGCTTGCTGCTCCTTAGCACTTCCACAGAGACAGGAGAGGCTCCTGCCATCACCGCTGTGCTTACCAGCTATGAGCCTGGCTTCTGGCTGAATGCACTCCCCCTGTGGGAGTGCACTGACCACCAGAGGGCAACTCCTGCATTGAGCATCTGCTCCCTGGTGCTCAGTGCACATCATAGCATCCAGTCATTCTGCTGTTCATTTGGTCATTCAGTTGATTTGCATTTTAGGGTTTTATTATATAAAACTAGAGGCCCAGTGCACAGATTTGTGCACATTGAAAGGAAATTAATTAGTAGGTAGCCACTGAGGTGGGACTGGGCAAGACAGGCAGAACATGCCCTGGAGCTAACTTCCCATGGTCCCTCCCCAGCTAACCACACCTGGGGCCTCGCCTCAGCTCAAAGGGCATCTGTGGAGTGAGCAGAGTCCCTCCAGCAGGTGGAATCCCTTGGCCTGGCCTGCGGGAATCAGGCCGAAACCAGCTCTCCACATCCTTTGAGGGGTCCCAGAGTACAAGATGGCATTCTGCAAAGTTGCTGTCATTTGGCAGCTCCTATATTGAGCATCTGCACCCTGGTGGTCAATGAGCATCATACCTACCAACCAGTCGGCCAGTCAACTGGTCACTTAGTCTTTTATATATAGATAGATAGATAGATAGATAGATGTTATAGAATATAGTTTTATTTCTCATTCTCTAAAATATAAAATGCTTTTTTTCTTAGCTACAGAAACATAAAGAAAGAATTGCAACTTTTAGAGAGTTAATTGCTAATGAAAAAGCATTTCAAGATCAGGTTATTAACGTGAGTTTAACATTTACTATGTACTGTTTTTACCATATAAAATACATTTTCACATATATATATTCTCTTGGTAAATTTGTTTAAATCCTCCTAGCTCTAAGTTCTATATGTGCTTCCTTTATTCTAGCCACTGAATATCTCTTTGTTTCACTAATAAAGTATTTATTTTCAAATACTCAAAGGAGTGTGAAAGTATAGGAAGTGAGCACAAATATTTAATCTCAGGTTACAGACTTTGATTCAAATGAAACCAAGAATGTCAGAGATCCTACCTTATTGGGAGCCAAACTGGATAAGTACCAAAGTCTAAATGAAGAGCTTAATATCTTGGTAAGAAAAATTTTTTGTTGCTTTGCTATCAGTCTTATACATAATGCCATTTTATTAACAAGAAATTGTCAATTTATAAAAAATTTGCTTATTAAAATGGTCACACACTGGCATTTGGCAGTATTATTTACCCACAAAGTATAGAATTATATTTGCTTTTTTGGGTTTTGAAATTTTACATAATGTCCCATCTGATTTCTGTTAAGACTAATCAGATTAATTTATTTGAACATGTAAAACCAAAAGATATGTGCAATTTTTCATAAAGAATGAAGTTTACATTGTTGCATATGCTACCACCATCCTTATACCAATAGCCGTTTACAATAATCATGATTAAGGAGTGCTTAGGAAAACACTCATAGTTTACTTTAGATGGCATCTAAAGATAAAGGCATCACTTAAAAGCAATGGTAATTATGTAACTTAATGGAGGTGTTAGCTATTGAATGTTAATCATTTTGCAGTATATAAATATGTCAAAACAAATTATATACCTTAAACTTATACAGTGTTATATGTCAATTGTATCTCAATAAAGTTGGAAAAAATAAAGGCAGATAAACAAGAAAATATGTTAGAAGAAAATGAAAATATGATCTTGGTAGCTAAATAGTTATAGAGTTACAATCCAATTGTATCCCACCATAATGAAAAGGTGGTTCATCAACATATTTTATTTTAATAGCATTTAAGAAGTCTATCATAGTATTTCTAAATTATCCAGTTTACAGTGGATAAAGAGACATTAAATTTAGAACATACCCATTCATCTTTAAAAAAAATATTTATTTTTTCCAGAGAATATATCTTCGGTCCTTAGGCTTTAGCTCCTTATGTGGGATTTGGTGGAGGTCATGGGGCAGCACCCAAAGGTCTAAATTGGGGTGGGGGTGTTCAGTCCTTCTGGGCTTCAGGAAAAGGATTCCTAACTACCTTGCCATGAATGACACAGCTCACACAGTGATGGAATTTCATATACAGCTTAGGAAATGCTTAGGTATGAGGACATTCGTTTTGGAAATGGCCCTAACGGCTGTGGCTGAGAGTCCGACTGTGTTTTGAATGCTGAACTTCCTAATGACCTTGTGCTTGGGCAAAGTTGTGGCCCTTTTTGGCATGACCGTTGTTCCTTCTTTTCTTGGTCATCTTGGAAGAGAGGACCCAAGAGAGCCCCATTCACCTTTAAAAGAAGAAAACATCCATTGCTTTGAATGCTTAAAATTTTCTTCTTTTCTAATTCATTAGTTTTTTTAATAAATGAGTAATTATTGACTTTCCACAAAAGGTTAAATGCTAGTCACTGTGGAGATAGAAAGCTAAGTCAAATATAACCCCTGCTTCAAAGGAATCTAGGCAAGAAGATAAAATAGGTAAATGATTATTTACAAAGAGTAAAGGAAAAGTTTCTTTGAAAAGAGATACAGTGACTCACATCTAAGAGGATGTTGTCTGTGAGATGATGGTCACGTGGGAGAATCATGGAAGACTTTGTGAAGGAGACCGAGTTGGGCCTTGAAGACTAGTAAAATTTGAGCATAGGGATATAAGAAGAGAGCACTCAGTAAATTCTGTCATTCATTAGTAGTTCTGTGCTTCTGACATATATGAGATAAGCGTGGACATTCATTTTTCCAACACTGGGAAGCTGGGATGAGAAAAGGGGCACAAATGGGAGAATCAGATATATTGTGTCACTTTAAAATATGCCCGTCTTTCTTGTACAAACTACTTCAGAAATAATTAATGAGGCAGAGAGTTCTTCATTGAAAACAGAAGAAAAGATACATTTATAAAATTATATTTTGCATCCCTGAATAAAATAAGGAATCTAGGCTATTATAATGGCTGCTAAAACTTTTAAGTTTAAGACTGACAGAGAGCATTTAATGAATGGGTCAAACAGACAAACACCTGATCAATTTCAACCCCATTATAGGTGAGACAAGCAGACCTGGGCCCCCTAACCTGATGCAGGAGGATGCACAGAGCATCTCTGAAGTAGTGTCACTAAAGCAACTGGATCTGAAAGGCAGCTGCTAGACCTAGCTACCAGTTTACAGTGAATAAAGAGACATAAAATAACACCATGAAAACAGATCCCGAATGGGAAGAATTCTAATCAGTAAACAATTGGCGTGAGGAAAAAGGGAGAGAGGAATAGCTATTATAGACTAAAGGAGATTAGAGACAAATCAACCAAATGCAGTATGTGAGACCTATGTACACCCTGATTTGAATAAACCCACTATAAAAAGATATTTGTGAGCTCTAGCCAGTTTTTGGTTCAATAGATGGAGCATTGGCCTGCAAACTGAAGGGTCTAGGGTTCATTCTGATCAAGGGCACATGCCCGGGTTGCAAGCTTGATCCTCAATAGGGGGGCATGCAAGAGGGCAGCCAATCACTGTTTCTCTCTCAACATTGATGTTTCTATCTCTCTCTTTCTTCCTCTCCTTTCCTCTATGAAATCAATAAGAATATATTTTTTAAAAAGATATTTGTGGTCTGTCTCCAGAACTTGCCTACCCAGGAAGTCTGCATGGATTGTATTTGGCCATCCAGATCATTAGGGGGCAGTATTGGACTTGTACTCAATGTTTAATGCATATCTAATGCCCTTTCTGCTACAGAAAACCTCTTTTTCTCTAGACCAAGGGTTTTCTAACAAGCTCCTGGATGTTTGAATAGCAAGGCTCTAAAACCCCTAATTTGGAGAGAATTAAAAATGGCTGCAGATGCTGAGACTGGTTTGGCTCAGTGGATAGAGCGTCGGCCTGCAGACTGAAAGGTCCCAGGTTTGATTCCGGTTGGGGGCATGTACCTTGGTTGAGGGAACATTTCCAGTGTGGGGCATGCAGGAGGCAGCTGATCGATGTCTCTCTCTCATCGATGTTTCTGACTTTCTATCCCTCTCCCTTCCTCTCTGTAAAAAAATCAATAAAATATATATATATATATTTTTTTTAAAAAATGGCTGCAGAGTAAGTGGATTCTTCCAGGAACTGGTATTACAACTAAAATACAGAAAAACTTCCTGAATAATCAATAGAAAACTCACAGGAGAAAACCCTGACACCTGAGGACTAAAAGTGGAGACTGCATAGAGACTGGTAGAAGAGACTGCCCACAACAAAACAACAAGGAAGACCACTGTATGGGAAAACATATTTGCAAATGTTATCACTGATAAAGGTTTAATCTCCAACATCTACAGCCAGCTTATACAACTTAATAAAAGGAAGATAAACAATCCAATAAAAAAAATGGGCAATGGACCTAAATAGAACTTTTTCAAAAGACGACAGAAGGAAGGCCAAGAGACACATGAAAACATGTTCAAAGTCACTAATTATTCTGAGAGATACAAATCAAAACGATGATGCAGTACCATCTCACACCTGTCAGAATGGCAATCATCAACAAATCAACAAATGACAAGTGTTGGTGAGGATGTGGAGAAAAAGGATCCCTTGTGCACTGTTGGTGGGAATGCAGACTGGTACAGCCACTGTGGAGAATAGTATGGAGTGTCCTCAAAAAACTAAAAATGGAGCTCCCATTTGACCCAGCAATCCCACTTTTAGGAATATATCCTAAGAAATTACAAACACCAATCAGAAAGGATTTATGCATCCTATGTTCATAGCAGCACAATTTACAATAGCTACAATTTGGAAACAGCCTAGGTGCCCGTCAGCAGATGAGTGGATCAGAAAACCGTGGTACATCTACACAATGGAATTCTATGCTGCCATTAAAAAGAAGGAATTCTTACCATTTGCAGCAACCTGGATGGAACTGGAGAGCCTTATGTTTAGTGAAATAAGCCAGTCAATGAAGGAGAAATACCACATGATCTCACTCATTTGTGGATAATAAAGAACATTATAAACTAATGAACAAAGGATAGACACAAAAGCAGTAAAGCACCAAACAGACTGTCAAATTATAGCAGGAAGATTAAGGAGAGGTGGCGTAGATAAGAGATAAACCAAAGGACTTGTATTGCATATAAGCATAACCAATGAACACAAGACACTGAGGGGTTGGGGTATGCCTGGGGTTGAGGGAGGGGCAATGGGAAGATATGTATACATGTAACACAATAAAAATTAAAAGAGAGAGAGAGAGAAAGAGAGAGAGAGAGAGACTGCCCACAGATAGCAACTGAAGTCCTGGAGAGATACCACAGCTGTGGTGGGTTGCCACTGAGAACTCTGGGATATAATCCCCAAGCTGCCATCCCCTAACCCCCCAACAGAGAGCATTAAAACTGAGGATACCCACATAACATCTGGCTGTAGAAAGCAGTGGGGCACTATCCACCAGAGTACAGCTGAAAACTCAGGCACCATCTTAAAGGGCCAATGCACAAAATTCCCTGTGGAGCCACCCACCTTGTGTCAGCAGAGGGATGGTGAAATGGACTGGAGCTGTGAGGGCAGAAGCCATGACTGAAGATTGGGGGCTAGAGCTCAGAAGGCAGACACCCCAAATTTCCTGGGCTGAGTCATTACCTCACATAGTGGAGAACATCTTTCCTACATAGACATCTACCTTGCCTGAGGGGAAAGACAGTTGACACTCCCTGTTGGGAAACATCTTGTCCAGAGGCTATTTAAGAGATTAAAAATAACAAGTAGCCTCCAGGCAGTAGCAACTGCCCCACTCTGTTGAAAAAAAGTCACCACCCCTGAGGATAATTGACTGGGGGTGAAATTCACTTTTTTAAAATATATCTTTATATATATATATATATATCTTTATTGATTTCAGAGAGAGAAGGAGAGAGAGAAAGAAACATCAATAATGAGAGAGAATCATTGATTGGCTGCTTCCTGCACATCCCTTACTGGGGATTGAGCCTGCAGCTCAGGCATGTGCCCTTGGCCGGAATCGAACCTGTGACTCTTTAGTCCACAGGCTGATGCTCTATCCACTGAGCCAAGCCAGCTAGGGCGACTGGGGGTGTAATTCAAATCAGAATCCTATCAGACTGTAGGCAGAGGCAGTCTCTGGAGGCTTTGGGTCTTTGCCGGATCTAATTAGTCAGAAACACTCTCCTGCGCTAGAGATTGAGAAGTATAGAGGATCTATCTAATACATATTCACAAACCCAAACAGATAACCAAAATGAGGAGACAAAGAAACAACCTTCAAATGAAAGAACTAGAGAATTCTCTGTAAAAAGAGATAAATGAAGCAGATATGAGAAATTTATCAGAAACAGAGTTCAGGGTAATGATGGTAAAGATATTCAAAAAAGATATAGTAATTCTGAAAATAACAGTCTGAAATAAAGAATAACAACACAAGTAAAGAACACTTTGGAAGAAATACATAACAGATTAGGGGAAGCTGATGATCAAATCACTGAATTAAAAGATAGAGTTGAAAATATCACTCAATCAGAAAACCAAAAAGAAAAGTTAAAAAACAGGAGGACAGATTAAGGGACCTATGGAACAACATAAAACATAACAATATTAGCATAGTAGGTGTGCAAGAAGAGGCAGAAAGGGAGAGAGGTATAGAGAAAGTATTTGAAGAAATAATGACAGAAATCTTCTCTAACCTGGTAAAGGAAAAAGTCACAAAAGTTCAGGAGGCACAGAGAACCCCAAATAAGAAGAACCCCAACAAGCCCACACCCGGACACATCATAATTATAATGCCAAAAATTAAAGACAAAGAGAGAATCTTTTTCTAAAATATATTTTATTGATTTTTTATACAGAGAGAAAGGGAGAGGGCTAGAGAGTTAGAAACATCGATGAGAAAGAAACATCGATCACCTGCTTCCTGCACGGCCCCTACTGGGGATGTGCCTACAATCAAGGTACATGCCCTTGATCGGAATCGACCCTGGCACCTTTCAGTCTGCAGGCCAATGCTCTATCCTGTGAGCCAAACCGGTTTTAACTAATGAGAGAATCTTAAAGGCAGCAAGAGCAAAGAAAACTGTTACCTACAAAGGAGTTCCCATAAGGCTGACACCTGATTTCTCACAAGCCAGAAACTCTACAGGCCAGAAAAGAATGGCATGACGTTCTCAAGGTAATGGAAAGCAAGGATCTGAGAACAAGATTACAGTGGTACCTCGAGATAGGAGTTTAATTTGTTCCGTAACCTTGCTCGTATATCAAGTTGCTCGTATCTCAAAGCAAATTTCCCCATTGAAATCAATTGAAATGCCATTAATCCTTTTCAGCCCCCAAAATGCAACTCCAGTTGTTCTTTTTTTTTAAAATATATTTTATTGATTTTTTACAGAGAGGGAGGGAGAGAGATAGAAAGTCAGAAACATCAATGAGAGAGAGACATGGATCAGCCGCCTCCTGCATGCCCCACAGTGGAGATGTGCCTGCAAGCAAGGTACATGCCCCCGACTGGAATTGAACCTGGGACCTTTCAGTCCTCAGGCTGACACTCTATCTACTGAGCCAAACCGGTCTCGGCCCCAGTTGTTCTTGTTACGTGTTTTTGAGTAAGAAAAATGTATTTATAAATGACAAATATTGTATAAAAACATAATAAAAGAGAATGTAAATGAATAAACTGGTTTTATCAAGTGTATTTCCCTACTCGTTACATTCTTAATGCTATACTTTATCCCTAAACTGAATGTAACTTAACTAATCTTCACTGAACTTAATTGCTACTGGTCTTTGCATTATTGGCCAATTTAAAAAAAAATACAAAACATGTCCAACGAGGTTTGCCTCTTCCTCCCTTTCAGAATGTTTCTGAAATGGGTGAGGCAAGTTTCATTGAACAGCTTCGATGCACGACCAGTAGCAACTTTTTCAGGGTGTTTCTTTTCCACGAAGTGTGACACCCTCTCCCACATTCCTAAGATCTCCTTTATCTCACTTGTAGAGATCTCCTCCACCTCTGGCTCCTCCTCGAAACCAATTTCTTGGAGAACCTCCGCATGTTGCTGAGACTGCAACTCTTGTAACTCCTCCGTGGTGAATTCCAGAGAGTGCCCCTCGATGAGCTCATTCACGTCTCTCTCATCCACCTCCAGGCCCATGGATTTTCCCAGAGACACTATCTCCTCCTCCACTGGCACCTCGGATTCGAATCCTTCGAAGGTCCTTTTGGCTACGGCCTCAGGCCACAGCTTCTTCCATGCAGAGGTCAAAGTCCTCGTTGTAACACCCAGCCAGGCCTGATCAATAATTCTGAGAAATATCACAATGTTAAAGTGGTTCTTTCCAAAACTCTCGAAGGGTGAGGTTTGTGTTCTCCATCACCTCAAAGCAGTGCCGGAACAGGTGCTTGATGTACAGCTTTTTAAAATTAGAAATCACCTCCTAATCCATGGGCTGCAGGATAGGAGTGGTGTTGGGAGGTAGGTAGACAACCTTTATAAACTTGAACTCTTCGAGGAGTTCATCTTTGAGGTTCGGTGGGTGATCAGGAGCATTGTCGAGCACGAGGAGGGCTTGCATAGTTAGGTTGTTTTCCTGTAGGTATTTCTTAACAGAAGGGCCGAAAACCAGGTTTTACCCACTCCACAAAGAACTGCCTGGTGACCCATGCCTTTGGGTTTGCCCTCCACATAACTTGCAGTTTATCTTTTAAAATCATATATGACTTAAAGACTCTGGGTTTTTCCTAATGGTATATGAGCAGAGGCTTGATCTTGCAGTCACCACTCGCATTGGCGCACAGTGCAAGAGTTAGCCTATCCTTCATGGGTTTGTGGCCTAGCATCGCCTTCTCCTCTGTCGTTATATAAGTCCTATTGGGCATCTTATTCCAGAAAAGCCCTGTCTCCTCACAGTTGAAGACTTGCTGGGGGATATATCCTTTAGCTTCTATCAGTTTGGAAAAAATTTTGAGGTAATCCTCAGCTGCCTTCACATCCGAACTTGCTGCCTCATCATGCCTGACGATGGAGTGAATGCCGGACCTTTTCCTGAAGTTATCAAACCAGCCTCTACTGGCTTTAAATGAGTCTTTCGATGCTTCGTCCCTGGAAGTGCGTGGGGTCTGCTCCAGCAAATCACCGAAAATCGCTTGCGCCTTCTTGCATATGATGCCCTGTGTTAATGTATCTCCTTTAAGCTGCTTCTCTGTCACTCACACCATCAGTAGATTCTCCATCTTTTCATGGAGAGAGCTATGGAGCTTAGAAATTATTGTAATGCCCTTAGCTGGCATTATACCCTTTATCAACTCCTTCTGTTTAAGCACAGTGCATATCGTTGAAGTACTATGCCCGTATTGCCTCGCCAAGTCAGCCACTCACACACCTTGCTCATATTTTTCTATGATTTCACGCTTTCATTCAATAGACATCATCCTCTTCTGAGCACTGACCTTTCCACTCGCTTTCTTTGGACCCATGGTTATAAAAAGAAATGTGATAAAGTATGTAAATGCACAAAAGATGCTTCGACAATGAGGTAAACAAGCACACTGACTGAGGCGTGGGAAACTATGAGACGCTCGAGTCATGATAAACTGGTGAGTAATATGCAGCTGGCTGATCCACGCAATTACTCGTATCTCAAATGTTGCTCGTATTTCAAAGCAAAAAATCGCTCGCTCGATGGCTTGTATCTCAAAAATCTTGTATATTAGGGCACTTGTATCTCGAGGTACCACTGTATCATATTCAGCAAGGCTATCATTCAAAACAGACAGTCAAATAAAGAGCTTCCCAGAAGGCTAACAAAGTGCATCACCACCAAGTCAGCTTTACAAGAAATGCAACAGGGATTGCTATAATGAGAAGAGAGAGAGAGGAAACCTATCCATACAAAAATACAATTGTAATAAATAAGTATCTATCAGTAATAAACCTAAATGTAAATGGACTAAATACTCCAATCAAAAGGCTTAGGGTAGTAGAGTGGATACAAAAACATGACCCAACTATATGCTGTCTACAAGAGACCCACCTCAAAACAAAAAGACACACACAAGAAGAGAGTAAAAGGATGGAAAAAATTTTTCCATGAAAATGGGGTGGGGGGACTGGACTAGCAATACTCATATTCCACAAAATAGACTTTAAAATGAAGGCCATCACAAGAGACAGCAAAGGTCATTATATAATACTAAAAGATCAATCCAACAAGAGGATATATCTCTGGTAAACATATATGCACCCAACATAGAATCATTTAAATATATATAATAAACTTCTAGAGATGGAGAGATCAACAGCACTAGTACAGTCATAGGAGGGGACTTTAATACCCCTATGACTGAACTGGATAGATCTTTCAGACAAAAACTTAACAAGGAAACAGAGACTCTAAAGGATACACTGGATTAGATGGATTTAATTGATATTTGTAGAACATTTCACCCTAATGCAGCAGAATATACATTCTTCTCAAGTGTACATGTATCATTCTCAAACATAGATCACATGTTAGGACACAAAATAAGTCCCTACAAGTTCAAGAAGATTGAAATTATATCAAGCATCTTCTCAGATGACAGTAGAATGAAATTAGAAATCAACTACAATAAAAGCACCCAGAACATTCAAACACATGGAGGCTAAATAGCATGTTATTAAACAGTGAATAGATTACCAACAAGATCAAGAAAGAAATAAAAAATTTCCTGGAATAAAATGAAAATGAACACACAACAACCCAAATTCTCTGGAATGCAGCAAAAACAGTTCTGAGAAAGAAGTTCATAGCACTTACAGGTATACCTCAAAAAAAAAATCTGCAATAAACTATTTAACCCTACAACTTAAAGAACTAGGAAGAGAACAAGAAAGCCCAGAATAAGTAGAATGAATGAAATAATAAAGATTAGAGAAGAAATAAATAACATAGAGGCTAAAAAGACAATACAAAAAAAAATCAATGAAACCAAGAGCTGGTTCTTTGAAAGGATAAACAAAATTGATAAAAGCATTAGCCAGACTCATCAGGAAACAAAGAGAGAGGGCCCAAATAAAATCAGAAACTAAAGTGGAGTAGTAATCACTGACACCACAGAAAATACAAAGGATTGTAAGAAAATATTGTGAACAATTAAATGCCAACAAGTTGGACAATGTGGTGAAATAGACAAATTTCTAGAAAAAATACAATCTACCAAAACTGAATCAGGAAGAATAAAAAAATCTGAATAGGCCAATAAGAACTGATTAAATAGAAGCAGACAAAAACAAACAAACAAAAAAACCCTCACCAAACAAAAGCCCAGGTCTAAACAGCTTCAGATGGAAGTTTTACCAAACATTCAAAGAAGAACAAACACTTAAACTATTTCAGAAAATCCAAGAGGAAGGAAAACTTCCAAACACTTTTTATGAGGCCAGCATTATCCTAATTCCAAACCAGATAAAGACACTGCAAAAGAAAGACAATATCCCTGATGAACATAGATACTAAAATCCTCAACAAAATATTAACAAATCACATCCAACAATATATTAAAAAGATCAAACACCATGATCAAGTGGGATTTATTCAGGGATGCAAGGCTGGTACAATATTCACAAATCAATAAATGTGATGCATCACATAAACAAATTGAAAGACAAAAATCACATGATCGTATCCATAGATGCAGAAAAAGCATTCTGCAAAATCCAACACCCATTTTTGACAAAAACTCTCAGTAAAGGGACTAGAGAGAGCATATCTCAACATGATAAAGGCTATATATGACAGACTTACAGCCAACATCATACTCAATGGACAAAAACTAAAACGATTTCCCTTAAGAACAGGAACAAGAACAAGGATGATCACTTTTACCACTCCTGTTTGACATAGTACTGGAAGTGCTATCCATAGTCATCAGACAAGAAGAAGAAATAAAAGGTATCTAAATTGGTAAAGAAGTAAAACTGTCATTATTCACAGATGATATGATATTGTACATAGAAAACCCCAAAGAATCCATCAAAAAACTACTAGACTTAATAAATGAATTCAGCAATGTAACAAGATACAAAATTAACAACTAGAAATCTATAGCTTTCTTATACACAAATAATGAACTCACAGAAAGAGAAACTTAAAAAAATATATTTCATTTACCATTCCTAAGATATCTAGGGATATACTTAACTAAGGAAGTAAAAGACCTGTACTCAGAAATCGACAGGTCATTGAAAAAAGAGGTAGAGGAAGAAATAAACAAATGGGAGAATATATTGTGTTCATGGATTGGTAGAATCAACATCATTAAAATGTCCATACTACTCAAACCAATCTACAGATTCAATGTAATCCAAGTTAAGATACCAACGGAATATTTCACAGACCTAGAACAAACTCTCCAAAAATTCATATGGAATACAAAAAGATCCCAAATAACTGTAA
Organism: Lasiurus borealis; assembly: GCA_004026805.1. Lineage (NCBI taxonomy): Eukaryota > Metazoa > Chordata > Mammalia > Chiroptera > Vespertilionidae > Lasiurus > Lasiurus borealis. The sequence goes on from PVJN01010792.1 coordinate 55,166, forward strand.
CAATCCTGGGAAAGAACAAAGTTGGAGGGATCACAATACCACATATCAAGCTGTATTACAAAGCCACTATTCTCAAAACTGCCTGTTACAGGCACAAGAACAGACACATAGACCAAAGGAACAGAGCAGAGAGCCCAGAAGTCAATTCAAGGCAGCATGCTCAATTAATATTTGACAAAGACAGGCAGGAGCATACAATGGAGTCAAGATAGTTCCTTCAATAAATGGTGTTGGGAAAATTGGACAGATACATGCAAAAAAAAAAAAATGAAACTAGGCCACCAATTTACACCATACACAAAAATAAACTCAAAGTGGATAAATGACCTAAATGTAAGACAGGAAGCCATAAAAATATTAGAAGAATCCATAGGCAGCAAAATATCAGACATAGGTCATAGCAATATCTTTAGGAATACAGCTCCTAAGGCAAGGGAAACTAAGGGGGAAATAAATGAATGGGATTACATCAAAATAAAAAGCTTCTGCATAGCAAAAGAAACCATTAACAACAACAAAAAAGAAAGCCCACTGCATGGGAAAATGTATTTGCCATTGTTATCGCTGATAAGGGTTTAATCCAAAATTTACAGGGGACTCATAGAATTTAACAAATGGAAGATAAACAATACAATAAAAAAATGGGCAAAGGGAGAATCCAAGATGGCAGCATAGGTAAACACCTACACTGCTGCCTCGCACAACAATTTCAAAACTACAACCAGGAGAAGTGGGGGAGGAGCCAAGATGGCGGCATAGGTAAACACCTACACGGCTGCCTCGCACAACAATTTCGGAACTACAACTGAAGGACAGAACAGACATCATCCAGAACCACAGGAAAGCTGGCTGAGTGGGGGTTCTGCAGCTGGAGGGAAAGAGAGGGGTTCACAGACACCCAGAGGAACTGCAAAAAGCTGAGGTACG